>JAJGRX010001007.1:0-86708 GCA_025461125.1 Carex kokanica
TACTTATATAATGTATTGTACACATTCTTTGAGTAGTTTCATTGTTCCTTATTTACAAACTTTTAATTATCTTCTGAACTGTGAAACAAAATCTGGAGTCTCAAAATCTTGTACTCTTCTAGAAAACAACAATATTAGTATCTATTTGGGAAATAAAAAACTAAAAAATTGTAAAATTTGGTTTTCAACCAGATTATAACATAGAAATCATGTTGAACTGTTTGGATAAACAGTTCGGACTTTGAAAACAAAGATGAGGATGTCAGACGTGATTAACACAAAAACAACATAGCATTTTAATCACACTCATAAAAATTCATGGAAATAAATATGGAAGAGTTGCATTGTTTTAAATTTATTGCACATGTCATATATTAATTTTTAAGAATGACAAAAAAATTGTCAATATAATATTTTTTTTGAATAAATAGGCGAGAAAATAAAAATAAAAATACGTTAATTTCTAAAGAAGAAAGTTAATCTTATTATTTTTTTTCAAAAAAAAGAACGGATAATTAATTATCTAATTTAACATAACTATTAAATGATTCTGTCTTTATCTTTCTTTTTTGTTAATGTCGGTTCCTTTTCAATTGCTTAGGACGGGAGATGAGTATTGATTTTGTCGGTTCTTTAAGATTGATATTTAAATGAAGCTATTTATTTCTACAGTTTTTATGTTGTTAGAAATTAGTATATAACAATATAACTTAAATGTGTTGAACTAAAAAATTTTTACTGTCCAATTTTTTAGATTAATATTTTGAAAAAATAAATTTAGCTCTTTGATAATAAAATTATAGTATGATATAAAAAGTAAGAATCACGCAAAAAAAAAATATACTTGAGAAATTATTATAGAAAGTATAGATGTTGATATGCATAAATTATTCTTAGAAAAATCATTCTAATAATTATACTATTAACTATTAACGTAGGATGGCTAGGGGACAGCATAGGAGACCACCCGCAGCCGACCCGGTTGATGAGCCCATTCCCGAAGATAGCAAGGACCATTTCAGTCCTTTATTGTGGATGCCTCACAATGAGCACCGAGTCTCAGAAGCATCTAGAGAGGTACTTGATTTCTTTTTTTTTTTTAAGTTTAAATTTTGTTGAGTTTTCGTATTTTTAGATTTTCATGTTGTTTACTTTTTCCAACGCAGAGTGAGGCAATTATAACTACCAGGAGGCGGCATTATGACTTCCAGTATTACTCGCAGATGGAGTCGTATTTGCAAAATTTGGGAGTGCAACATTTGGTCGATATTCTAGAGTCGACTAGTGGAGCGATGGCGCCCCAAGACTAGTGGAGCGATGGCGCCCCAAGACTAGTAAGGCCATTAACGCGTCCCTCATTGCAGGACTAGTGGAGCGATGGCGCCCCAAGACGCACACGTTCCACTTACCTTTTGGAGAGATGACAGTGACTCTCCAGGACGTCAGTGCTCTATGGGGTCTGCATATCCAAGGCATTCCTGTTGGTGGCATATCTGATCCCACAGATCCAGATGACATCACAATTAATTACATGCTCGCGGAGTTGTTAGGAGCGGAGCCAAATATACGTGGCAATGGGGGGGACTCCAAGTACTGTCTCGACAAGAAGAAGCTGCGAGCTATGTTTGCGAGAGGTCTGGGTATGGATTCCACTCAGCTCGAGATTGAGAGGTACTCATACAAACTATTCATATTACATTTATTTTGTACTCTGTTTCATGCAGAAAAATGAGTTGCTCTATAATTTCGATATTACAGATACACACGGGGATTCGTGATGGACCTATTTGGTTCTATCATGTTTGCTGATTCAACTGGTGATACCATCCCGATGATGTATCTAGAGCTACTGCGAGACCTTCAGCCGTCGAGCTGCATGTACAACTTGGGTGGGGCTGTCCTAGCACATCTTTACTCCAACTTGTGTCACGGTTGCAAGGTGAGTATGTTATTTCTGTCTTATTTTAATTATTTACCTTGTCATGCACTTGCTGTCTTATTTTAATTATTTAACTTATCCCTGACGGCTAATATTCTTCAAAATATAGCGGAAAACTAAACAAATCTACTGGCCGGTGCTACTACTACAGCATTGGTCATGGTCACGGCTGCCGGTGGGGGTACCTGAGCCGAACGAGGATCCATGGAGAGCGCCCAAAAGCGGGAATCGACCGGCATTTGGCATGAAATGGTACGGACATCATTTGTACAAGGACAACCCTCACGGAAAGCCAGTAGGTATCAGGTTGGTCCGATCTCAAATTCAGAGTCTGGGTGAGACGCAGGTGAACTGGACTCCGTACCATGAGCTATACACTGAGGGGAGGCTACCGCAAATTGTAGCGGATGATCATCAGATGTGGCTCTATAGGGGTCCGCTGGTGTGCTTCTGGATAGTGGAGCACCACTACCCAGACCGGGTGCTCCGTCAGTTTGATTTTCCTGCAGTCATCCCCGCAGATCCAGACGTCCCGAGATCTGTGATCATGAGTCTACACGGGTAAGTTATGTTCTTTTTAGCATTTTTGTACTTAGCGTTATGTTCTTGGCTTTAAATTGCAACTAATATATGAATTACAGGATAAGACACATTAATCACTGGGATAGAGATTGGAGTGAGTATCACTTGGAGCACTACAACAAGGCAGCAAATATGAGTGCCAACTTATGGCAGATGTCGGAGGTTGATGCGATGCAGTTCCAGGGAGATCCCCTATTGAGATCCCCTATATAGAGGGAGATTACGGCGATTTTCTTCGCTCGATGATCTTCGACGATGATGGTTATACCCCCACTGGCCGAAAAGGTGCTCGCCAGGTAATGCACCTACAAGAACACATTTTTTAACAGTATGAACCTTTTTCGTAGCTTTTTTTTTTAAACTAACCTTGTTTTATTTTTTTAGCTGCTGGTAGCGCTTAAAGGTGCCGCGCGTTCAATCATTTGTCTTGGAAAACGTGGCTACAGAGCGGTCGGGCATGCGATGTTGCACTTGGTTGCCCCATGCATTGAGGACCACGGCCACGAGGCAAAGCTGGTCACCATGCTACGAGACGCCGGAGAGAATATTGATTGGCGCGCAGTACAATCGAACGAGCCTGACGCACCACCTGTTCTGAACAGTGAGATGCCACCGGAGCCCTAAGAGTAGCCAGACTGGGATTATCATCGTTGGGTACTGCGCATGGCCGGTTGGCATGCCTACCGTGATAGGCACGGACGTCCATTTCTTCCCCCGGTATGTGATTCTTTATTTTATTTATTCCTTTATTTTAAGTAAAGATAGTTCAAATGTACTAAAATATTGGTATCCGTGCAGGGTCCTGCATACATGCCGCCACCGCCTAAGCAGCATGAGTCTCCAGAGATCCAGCCTGTGCAGGATGAGAGCTTGACTTTCAGCCTTGCAGATTTGGCTCCAGCTGATCAGTGGGATACAGCCGCCTCCCCGTCATCGCGTCAGTCGTATCCACCGAGGGCTCACGATTAGGAGGCCTCTGGTAGCGGGACGCAGCCGGACTATGCGACCCAGCTTGCGGATTCCTTCTTCCATACCCCCCCTCCACTGCCAGCTACCCATGCGGCCGAGGATCCATGGAGTAGAGTAGTCGAGATGAGCATAGAGGCCGAGCCATACGATGAGTTTACACCAGCTCTCAGAGCGCAAGACGGACAACTACAATGGAATGACTGGCAGGGCCGAAATTTCAGTAGGGAAAATAGGGGTAGACCACCTCACTGATACACCCCTTCGCAGTACCGTTGATAGAGGTTTTTTTTGGTAGTTTAGTTTAGTTTAGTTATGTTATCCTTTATTATGTTTTTGTTTAGTTTTATAGTTTATTTTTTAGTGTAGTGTACTTTCGTTATGTTTTATTATGATATGGTTGGAGGTATGTTATATATTTTATCATTTCATGGTATTATTTATTATGTTACACAACAACAAAAAATAACATCCAAAAATAAAAAATAAAATAAAACACAAAAAAAATCTCAAAACAGAATAAAATTAAGAACAACAACACGATAAGTATAAATACGGTTTTAACATAGCAAAGCAACTTCAAAAATCATGAACATTTGCTGACATGCAGTCTTGATTTCGTAGAACAAGACTGTGAAGTTTCATGCAAAATCTCAAAACAGGTCGTGAGATATCATCTCTCAAAAATTGCTCGAAATGCTGAAGTTGTGCGTCCGAGCACTACTTTGCACCTCTGGTTAACATATCAAGGCAACTTCAAAAATCTTGAAAATTTTCCTACATGCAGTCTTGACTTCGTAGAACAAGACTGTGAAGTTTCATGCAAAATATCAAAACAGGTCGTGAGATATCATCTCTAAAATATTGCTCAAAATGCTGAAGTTGTGCGTCCGAGCCCTACTTCAGCACCTCTGGTTAACATATCAAGGCAACTTCAAAAATCATGAAATTTTTCCTACATGCATTCTTGACTTCATAGAATAATACTGTGAAGTTTCATGCAAAATCTCAAAACAGGTCGTGAGATATCATCTCTAAAAATTGCTCGAAATGCTGAAGTAGGGCTCGGACGCACAACTTCAGCATTTCGAGCAATTTTGAGCGATGATATCTCACGATCTGTTTTGATATTTTGCATGAAACTTCACAGTCTTGTTCTACGAAGTCAAGACTGTATGTCGGAAAATTTTCATGATTTTTGAAGTTGCCTTGATATATTAACCAGAGGTGCAAAGTAGGGCTCGGACGCACAACTTCAGCATTTCGAGCAATTTTTTAGAGATGATATCTCACGACCTGTTTTGAGATTTTGCATGAAACTTCACAGTCTTGTTCTACAAAGTCAAAACTGCATGTAGGAAAATTTTCATGATTTTTGAAGTTGCCTTGATATGTTAACCAGAGGTGCAAAGTAGGGCTCGGACGCATAACTTCAGCATTTCGAGCAATTTTTGAGAGATGATATCTCACGACCTGTTTTGAGATTTTGCATGAAACTTCACAGTCATGTTCTACGAATTCAAGACTACATGTCGGAAAATTTTCATGATTTTTGAAGTTGCCTTGATATGTTAACCAGAGGTGCTGAAGTAGGGCTCGGACGCACAACTTCAGCATTTTGAGCAATTTTTTAGAGATGATATCTCACGACCTGTTTTGAGATTTTGCATGAAACTTCACAGTCTTGTTCTACGAAGTCAAGACTGCATGTAGGAAAATTTTCAAGATTTTTGAAGTTGCCTTGATATGTTAACCAGAGGTGCAAAGTAGGGCTCGGACGCACAACTTCAGCATTTCGAGCAATTTTTGAGAGATGATATCTCACGACCTGTTTTGAGATTTTGCATGAAACTTCTTTTTTTTTGAAAAACTTGGCAGCGGCTGCCAAGGCTAGTATATTGAAAATAGTAAAAAGTGCATCTTGCATCTTACATCAAGGGTCCAGTCTCTCAGCAGGAACCCATTACAAAATCTTCCCTATACCAGACAAACATCGGAAGAAAACTATCCTCAAACAACTAGGATAAAAATAATAAAAGAAAAAAATTAAAACCAGAAGCAGTTAAGGGGCCATCAACAGTTCTTCCTCCATAATTCAAACTCCTGCCACACCCGATCTGCTAACATTTGTGGCTGAATCCTTTCATCTGTGAAAATTCTAGAATTTCTCTCCTTCCAAGTCATCCAGCAGGTACTCAGAAACAAGCCGGTACCATAGTTCTTCCAGTGCTCCCCTCTGCCTCTCAAACTGCGGATGGAGAGGTCCCATGTGGTTACAACATCTGTCCCTCTCTGAACCAGATTGAAGCCCACCATATTATTTAGACTGAACCATACATGTACTACGTAGGGGCACAGAAAAAACATATGGAAGGCGGATTCCATTGGGCAATTTCGGCATAATGCGCAAGGTGTATCGCATGCTATATTCCTACGTAGCAACACGTCATGTGTGAGTAGCCTATCCTTTAACAACAGGAATCCAAAGACTTTGACTGTGGGTGGCACTTTGAGTTTCCAGATGTAAGCATGACGGTCCCGAATGAGACCCGGCCCTATCATTTTGTTGTAAAGAGACCGAGCACTGTATTCTCCATTCGTAGTCCATCTCCACACTAGTGTATCTCTATCAGCACTAAACATTATCTCCTGGATCTTGTGTGAGAAATCCGGGACAATAAGGTGGGAAATCGGAGTTGCATCACATAGGGAGATATAAGGGTATTCTGGTCTTTCTTCCAATTCGTGTAGTAGTGCCATTCCATCCCATGAATCATTCCAATAGGAGATACACTGCCCACTGCCTATGCTCCATTTGGTTGACCAATCAAACCACCATTTTAACTTTTGCAACTGGTTCCAAAAGGACCCTTTTTCTGTCCAAAAATTAGGCCCATCCGCGTAGTGGCCAGTCCAATGCAGCTTCTTGACAGTGACTGACCATAGCGCCTGAGGGTCCATATATGGCCTCCACCACCACCGCATGAGCAAGGAGATATTTTGAGTATGCAAATTTGTGACTCCCATGCCTCCCCACTTTGTTGGTAAACATACGACTCCCCAGTTAATCAAGGAGATACCCTTCTTGACCTCATCATTTTTCCCCCAAAGAAATTTACGTCTGATTCTGTCCATCCTTGTTATAACCCACTTCGGAAGTTGAAAACAGGACATGAAATATATAGGGATTGAGGAGAGCACCGATTTGACCAATTGTAACCGACCCCCCCCTCGAGATGAACTTCCTTTTCCATCCCTCTAAGCGTTTTTCCATCCTTTCTATGATTGGTATGAAGGCATCTCTGGTTGGCCTTTTCACCGTTAGCGGCATTCCCAGGTAAGTAACTGGGAGTTCGGTTTGGGGACATCCAAGTACAGCCCTCACTTTCGGCAGGTTCTGTGGAGACTGTTTGAATGGAACGAAGCAGCTTTTTCCATAATTTATAGTAAGGCCCGAAATTTTTGAGAAAATTCTGAGCACTAACTTTAAAACTATGATTGCCTCCAAATCCTCTGCTGTATTTACAATTAATGCTGTATCATCAGCGTATTGCAAAGCCAATATCAACTCCGGGATCTTGGCCGAAATTGATCTGCTAAGTCTTGTGTTTATTGCTCGAACCATTTGCTGTAACACATCAGCAGCCAAGATGAATAGCATAGGCGAGAGGGGATCCCCTTGACGGAGTCCTCGCTTATGTTCGAAAAAATCAGACATGAGGCCATTGACCACCGCATGCGATGTAGACGATTGGAGAATTGTGGAGATCCACTTAATCCAACGTTCCGGGAAGCCCCGTGCTCGCATCACTTTTTCTATGAAGGACCAATGAATGGAATCAAAAGCTTTCGTGAAATCCAATTTCATGAAAACTGCCTCAGCCTTCGAACTGGCAATTTCATTCAGAATTTCTCTGGTGGAGATGAATGTCTCGGCTATTTGCCGATTCTTGATAAACACGGATTGCTGTGGGGAGATCAACTCCCCTAATTTTGGTCTCAATCTATTCGACAGCACCTTGGAAATCAGCTTGGGAATGATGTTAATTATGCTTATTGGCCGAAAATCTCCCACCTCGATCGAATTCTCTTTTTTCGGCACAAAAACAATATTTGCCCTGTTAATGGTTTTCATCTCCAGTTGGTGGTCGAAGAACCTGGAGAAAATCAGCATAATTTTGGTCTTGATGGAAGGCCAGAATGTTTGGATGAATTCGCTGGGGAGACCATCAGGGCCCGATGCCTTGTTTTTTGCCAGCTGCCGAACTGCACTTTCAACTTCAAACTCAGTGAATGGAACTTGCAAGTCAGCTAAGTCCTCCAATTGTGGGTACAGCCTCTTAGGATCAAAGTTGAGAACCTCCCCTTCAGTGCCCAACACCTTGTGCATGTGTGCTGCAAAGGCATCGGTAACTGCCTCCTTGTTTGCACAGTCCCTTCCTTCATATTGGATTGACGTGACCACATTTCTTCGTGATCTAGCTGATGCAAATGCATGAAAAAATCGTGTGTTTTTATCGCCATTTTTCAGCCATGTTATCCTAGATCTCTGCCTCCATCTTATTTCCACAATTCGAGCTAATTCATAAGCCCGAACTCTGATTGTTTGTCTGAATCTGAATTCTCACGTATCCAGTACTCTTTTTTCTTCTATTGCATCAAAAAACATGATTGCCTTCCTACAATTTTCCAACTGTTCTTCAATTTTTGAGAATCTACCAAGGTGCCATTGCCTGAGTGCTTTATGGACCGCCTCAATTTTTTCTGAGAACTGTCGAGATATGTTAGAGGGCACCAGCCTATGCGAGTCCCATACAGTCCGCACAATCCGCTGTGCCTCCGCATACCTCAACCAGAAAAGCTCGATCCTTGGCGGGGTTTTTGTAGTAGCTTGCTGGCAACAATTGAGGAGTAGCGGCACATGATCTGAGACTATCATCTCCAAAGCTCTCATATTAATGGCCGGGAACTCCAAGGTCCATGTAGGAGATAAAAAGATCCGGTCTAATCTAGAAAAGGTTGGCACCGGCCTTTTGCTACTCCAGGTGTAGCATCTATTCGATAAATCAACATCTGTCATGTGGAGGTCCCGGACCAGATCATTGAATGAACACATGAGGCTGTAATCCCTCAAATCTGCAGAACGGTCGACATACCACCGCACCAGATTGAAATCACCAAGGAGTACCCACGGGTTCTGTACCAAGGTCTGGATCATTCTGAGCTCTTGGATGAATCCCAACTTTTTGGAATCGACCGAAGGCCCGTAAACATTGGTGACCAGGAACTCCCATCCCGTTGACTCTTGAATCAGCAGAACTAAAATTGTATGTCTTGACGACCAACAATTTTTTAATTTGTAGTTTCTTTTCCACGCCACTAATAAGCCTCCTGCAGAATTAGTGGCCAACCTCAGCGCACACTCTTTCTCAAAGAAAGACGGCAAAACCCTGCTGACACACCTCGAATCAAAGTATTCCATTTCAGTTCTTGCATACAGCACACATCGCATCTAGAATTTCTTATAACATTTCGGACCACTTCACACTTGCTCGTATCCCCCAGCCCCCTTACATTCCAACTTAGTATCTTTAATTTCTTAGCAATCATTAAGAATTGGAAAAACAACAAACACAACAGCAAAAAACCGCTGTTCTTCATCTCTCCCCATCGGAGTCTTCCTCTCCAGAATCCGATTCCTCCCCAGATTCCAAATCCTTGTGCTGCAGCGGCTGCTGCACAGCGGTTTCCTCTTGAGTTTGGAGACCTACTCTGTCACTGTTATCGTCATCTACCGATCTCATCACCTCCTCAGTCGGTACGCCTATGAGTTGGGCAATATCGGCGCATAAAGCATAAGGGACCTGAATATTGTAGAAACCTTGTGGGTCAACCTCACAAGTAGCTCGGTCTTGAGGTGAAGAGGTGCGGCCCGCACTTGGCCTGCTGGTTCCTGGGCCCTGACGAAATAGATCCCTGCTATGGCCTGGGCTGTGGACCCCGCACTCCCTTGTACTCTCTCCACTCGGCCTGCTAGGACCTGGGCCTGTACCTTTAAGCTATTTTTTCACGGGCCTTGGAGAAGAATTGCGGGCCCTTTTAAGGGATTTTCTCTTGATCCGAACCAACCTTCTTAGATCTGCTAGAGATAATGGATCGGATGACCTACTTCCTGTAGACCCAGTGGGGCTTGCATCATTCCCCGAGGCTTGCGCATCCCCACCATTACTCTGCTTGGCAAGACGTGCCGAACTAGGTATTTTGATCTGCAGAGAGTTCCTTTCTGAGGATGTTCCCTTCTGGCGCGCACTTCTCAAAGTGCCCTGATTTGACTTTAGCCCTGTTGCTGTACTGTGTTGGGCGTTTCTTCTTCTTTCTCCTGTCAGGGCAACATGTCCCCTAGAAAGCATGTTCTGGGTTGGTCTTGGGAGTATGCGAATTTGGTTTTCTGTGGTTGCACGGGTTAGATTGTTCTCCATTGTGGCGACTCGCCTTACTCAACAAAGGGCCGACCAGTTCAGGACAGATCCTTCTCAAAGGAGCTGGTTTGAGAGAAGGAAACTCCTCAGCTTGCTGTTTTTCGAGGTGGGGATCAGCTGTGGCATGTCCCTTTTGTGATTCTTGGGTGCCTATCACCTCGTTGTCCTTTTGATTTCCTGAGACCCTCTCCTGTAGGTTACTGTGCCGCCGGCTGGTTATGGTATTCTCAAGGCTGGTTTCCAAGGCCAGATGGCGGATTTCGACCGGTAGGGTTTGCGGGTCTTTTCCCCGGCAGATTTCACGGATCGTTCTCCTAGTGACTTGGTGGATTTGAAGGTCATCCTCGAGTTCACGGTCCTCCTCAGAATCAGGTGGTGACGGGGAGCTAGATGAGGTTGGTGGTGAAGGGCCTTTGTATATGCGAGGCACGGGGGGTATGTCTTCCGGTGAGTACAACCTGGATCTCCTCCACTTGAGACATGTTATGGGCGCCACATGGAGGAGGCCGCCTGCATGGATGGTGGCTGAATGAGGGACATAGAGGAGGTCATCTACTCCTACCAGTGCCCACCATGAAGCTAGGTCTGTTGAGTCTTCAGGGGTTATAGTACCTAGGTGAACGCCAAACTTACTAACCGCTTTGATGACTTCCTTCTCACGCATCAGATGCGGCGGAATACCTAGGAGGGCAATGAGGACTTTGTATTCCGGGATGGCGACCGAAGCTCCGTCGTGCGGGGACCATTGTTGGAAGGTCATGCCTTCCTCCCAAGCTTCCACCGGGGTGGCATTGATGAAAGTTTCGGGTGCCACTCCTACCGGCAATTTGATAAGGTATCTAGGCCCATATAGGCTGCTAACCTGGATTTCCTCCTTGGTGACCAGGCCCGATCTCGTAGCATAGCTTGCTACAATGTCAGCATCAAGGTGCCCTTGGTAGGCCCCGCCATTTAGTACAACTCCATGGCGCTGTAACTTCTCGACCTCTCTAAAATGCTCTTCGTCTCGGTCCAGGAAGCAGTGCACTGTTTTGGCTCGTCCTTCAGGCATCTCTGGGGATGTGTAGGGGTAGGAGTCCGTGAGGAGCTCATCGAACGCCGGTTCTCCTCGGGGAGAGGTGTGCATCACTGTGTTAGTAGGGCCTACATGAAGTTTCATGCAATCACTGTGAGAGGTGTGCATCACTGTGTTAGAGGTGTGCATCACTGTGAAGTTTCATGCAATCTCCTCGGGGAGAGGTGTGCATCACTGTGTCCGTGAGGAGCTCATCGAACGCCGGTTCTCCTCGGTTCTCCTCGGGATTGCATGAAACTTCACAGTCCTGTTCTACGAAGTCAAGACTGCATGTCGAAAAATTTTCATGATTTTTGAAGTTGCCTTGATATGTTAAGCAGAGGTGCCAAGTAGGGCTCGGACGCACAACTTCAGCATTTCGAGCAATTTTTGAGAGATGATATCTCACGACCTGTTTTGAGATTTTGCATGAAACTTCACAGTCTTGTTCTACGAAGTCAAGACTGCATGTCGGCAAATTTTCATGATTTTTGAAGTTGCCTTGATATATTAACCAGAGGTGCAAAGTAGGGCTCGGGTGCACTTTAACTTAACAATTCATACAAATAAAATTCATACAAACCTCTAACTTAACAATTCAAACTAATTTAAATTCCAAACCAACTGAACAACATAATCTCCAAACACAAACTAAACTAATTTTTCGACACGATAATATTCTTTTATCTCCACGCATCTCGGACAGTCCTTTTTATTTATTCCAGTCCAGCGACAGTAGTTTTTCTTGTCATCGTTCTTTTCTCGATTATTAATGTCCATCTTTCTCGGCTACAAATTAATTAAAAATAATAATAATTACAAAAACAGCAACATAATATAATACAAATAAAGTTCATACAAATCTAATTAAATAAGTTCATACAAACCTCAAAATGATAAATGTTCACAGGCTACAATTCATCTAATTACATAAGTTCTCAACAAATTAAAATAGATTGCAAGTTAATTCCTGCGACCACTCAGCCTAAAATGCAATCCCAATGATCTTCATGATGATGTGCTCCTTCTAGCTGGTTGCACTGCTTCTTCTTGCCGATTAGCTGTACCAGACGGGCCTTCTTGCGCTCGGTTAGCTGTACCAGATGGCCCTACTTGGGATGTGCTCCTTCTAGCGGGTTGCACTGCTTCCTCCCTCGGGTGTGCTGTACCAGATGTCCCTGCGCCAGATGTGCTCCTCCTTCCTGCGCCAGATATGCTCCTTCTTCGCTGTGTAGTACCTGAAGGACCTTGCATCCCAACCGCATCTCTTCCTGCCAGTACTTCACCCATTGCCTCCCTAAACATCATATTTGCATTTTCACGGTCTGTTGTACGGCTTCTGGCTGTGCTTTGCCGCGGCCCTTGCGATCCACTTGCCTCGGCCATAACTCGCTCATTTTCTGCTGCATTTGCTGCGTTATGAGCATCTGCAACCCAAATATGTTAGTTAGTAAGCTATTCAAATATTGGAATGAAATATAATCAGGGTTCAATGTTACATACCTCGACTTTGCCTGTCAGAAGTGGAACGGCGAGGACGGTGCCCCCTTCGCCTACCTTCCATTTCGTCCATGGTTATTTCATGACGGATGTGTTTTCTCCTACCACGCCGTATCCAATTTTTGTTTGGCTCAATTTTAGGAGTAGTGGTTGTAGGCTAATCTTCAGGATTGCCGTAAGGAACAAACAATGCATTCCAAGTACTTAGAAGGTAATCCACCCTATACCAGTTGGCAACAAATAGGTCGGGTGACCAGCTTTTATGGCGACAAACCGCTAACACATTAGCGCACGGAATTCCAGTTAATTGGATACCTCTGCATGTACATTTCACTGTTCTCTCCGGCCCAAATGTCACGGTATACTGGAACCTTCTATGAATCATGGACATAGTTCCATCCTGCGTTTGGACTACTGGAACATATTCATTTGGGCCCGTGACTTTGTACTTACCTTCGCCGTGTGAGTATGGGATGACATCCATTTTTGTACCTTTCTCCCACCGTTTGGCGAGCTTAACATGTACCCGTTCAGAAAAAGGCTTTTCTGCATTACTTTGCTCCGTCGCTGCCTGTCGCCGCTGAACAAACCACCTATTGCACTTGTAGAATGTCTCCTCAACAAGTGCAGCCACGGGCAACATCCGGCTATCCTTGAAGACAGCGTTCAGGGACTCGGACCCGTTTGTTGTCATGATACCAAATCGGTGCCCTCCATCACAGGTCTGGAAAATTTTATCAAAATTTGATAGCTCCATGACATCATTAGGACGTACTTTGCCCACTTTCCTCAGAAAAGCATTACACCTCGGATTTTGCTGCAATAGAACGAAGCAAAATTAGACAAAATGCATCTAAAAGAAACAAAAATGATATAAATTACACATTATTAGACATACCGAGGCAAAATCTTCGAACATCTCTTTCAGCCTTCTTGGCTTCTTCTTCCTAGCTCCTAGTTTGAACCTAGTTCCGTACCATTTGTCCTTCCCACACGCCTGGACTAGGTTGTCAGCAACATGCTGGATACAGTATCTGTGCACAAAATTATCCCTGTCCCATCCGTATTCAGGTTTCAATGCAGCTTTGATACCCATGTGTTGGTCTGATATAACACACACGAACCTATTAACACGAATCACATTAATCCTAAGCCATTGTAAGAAAAAACCCCAATTCTCTTCATTCTCTTTATGCACAATTGCAAATGCTAGAGGCAGCAATTGGTTTTCGACATCATAGCCACAAGCCATCAAAAGCCTGCCCTCATACCGCCCAGAAAGGAAGGCTGCATCTATACTGATGACTAGTCTCAAGTAATCAAATGCGGTGATGCATGGTCCGTAAACCCATGACACGGCCCTGAATTCCTCAACACCTTGCTTGACCAGTCCTGTATTTTTATCGATGCTCGGACTTGTCAGAAATTGGTATTTCGAGCCGGGATTCGTGTAACATATCCCGATAAGCAATAGTTTCATAAAATTGTACGACTCTTCCCAACTCCCAAATTGACGGGCTACTGCAATCTCACGACCTCTCCAAAGTTTGTTGTACTTCGGGGTTATACTGCCAAACCTAATCCTCACACAGTGTGCCACACTCCGGATGCTCATAGTGGGGTCTTCCTTAATGCTGCTCTCGATGATATCTGCGATGATTGATGCTGTGAGTTGTGCATGGTCGGTCTTGGTGTACTCAGACGTGCATGTGTGAGGTGTGTCTTGCTCAGTTATCATCCATGTATCTCCAGCATTTGTTGCTCTTGCCTTCAGTTTGAAACGACAACCCGGAGTGCATTTCCAGCCGGGATGTGTCACTTCTCTTCGTATATATCTCCTTGTTCTTGTCAACATGGTACTCTCTGATCTTTTTCGTCAGTTGCTTTTTACTTACGAAGTATTGTCCTTTTGCGAGCTCACTCTTGTATTCAACCCGACGACCATAGTAAGAAACATCTGCTTCTCGAAAAGTAGATGTGTCATTGAAGTTTACAAACGGGTGAGTCTCAGAACGGCCACTTAACGGCATATTCTTCCTATTTGCCTCACAGTGGGCTGTGTGTATTCTTCTTCATCTTCTTCATCTCCTTCATCATTAATGTCCTAGTCTCCTTCCCCCCATTCATCCCCAGTTTGTAGATTCTCCTCCTTTACCTCGTTCATAAATTCAAATTCTGACTCGTTTAGATCTTCCTGTACTGGTGGCGGTCTGGGGTGAGGATTTGGTTCAGGCCCAGGTAAGGATGAAGGACCTTCATACACGGATATAGGTGGGATAAAAGGTGGAGATTGTACTCGTGGTGGGACAAAAGGTGAAGATTGGGGTGAATTAATGTATATTTCTGGTTCCGGTTCTAGTACAGGCATTGAGATAAAAGGAGTGTATGGTTCATTATTTGCTTGATAATTTTCTGCAACCGAATTTTGGCCTGAACTTCCGGCCCTTGACTCTCCACGAATTCTGCATGCAAAAACTTCCAATAATGATTCTCCAGACCTCAAAACCTGCGCGATCAGGCCTCTCAATGCCCCGTCATCTCCTAATGCGATTCTGACATACTTTCCTACGTGGACTACTCGGGCCATTATTTCTAATTCCCAGCGATTTCTATTGTAGCCGCTCACTCCATAAATAAGCGATTGCAACTGCTCGAATGATAAATTTTCATCAACCCAATACGTATTTACTGGAGGTTTGGAGTAACGTGCCTCATTCTGGTCAAAAATAAATTTTTCTCCAAAATGTATTGAAATTCCAATAGGCATGGCCAATAAACTACATTTGTAAATGGTAAATATTTTGTCAGTTTACTGATTTCAATCGTGAACAGTTGTGAATAGTCATATATGAACTTGAACAGTAGATACGTACATGATCAGCAAATACGTATATGAATGGTACATGAACAGTGGATACGTAAATGAACAGTACATTCATATATGAACAGTAAATACAGTAATGAACAGTAAATACGTATATGAACAGTAATGTACAGTATATACATATATGAACAGTAAATACGTATATAAACAGTAATGAACAGTACTTACATATATGAACAGTACATATGTATATGAACAGTAAATACGTATGTGAAAAGTTACAAAAAAAAATACCTGATTCAGCAGACTTCTCCTTCTCGGAGTCCTTCCTTCCTCTTCTCTTTCTTCTTCCTCATCTTCCTTCTCCTTCTTCTTCTTTCTCTCTTCCTTTCTTTCTCCTCTCTCTTTCTCTGAGGCTAACTCCCGTTTTATAGCCAAAAAATGATTTAAAAAAAAAAATTCAAGCCGTAAATATTATTTACGGTTTGAAATCAGAATTTAAACCGTAAATAATATTTACGGTTTAGGTACAAATAATTTTTTTTTCTGAAACTTGGTTATTTATATTAAAATAATGCTGTTTTTGGGTAAAAATAAAAATCTCGGTTGAAATAACTTGTTCATTGTAGAAAAATCTTATACCGACTTTACACTTGTATATATAGATGTTGAATATGTGGCATGAGTGAATGTGAAAAATATATCAAGGTCTTGTACTCCTCTTAATTAAAAAAAAAATTATTATATAAACTCCTCTCTTATACTATCCACAATCCAAGTTAAATTTCTAACATTTGGTATAGAGCTTCAGGTTCGATTAAAAAGTTAGCGAAGTAGACAAGAGCGTTCGTAAAATATAAGAAGCATTCTAAATTGATGTCTTCAAGAGGGGCAACCATGGCGCAATTGACGAATTGTAACATCCCAGTTTTCGAACACATGAAAATGTATCTAACTTCAATTAGAATGCATCTAAACATGGAAATATGGATTTACAAGATTATTATGAAACTTTGTAATTTTGATAATTGAAAATTAATACTCTACAAATACATAGGAATAATTAAATATGAAAATAGGTAATTTTAAAGTCCGTAACAAATGTAGACTAACAAATCTTGTAAATGTTCAAATCAGAATTTCTGAAAATATGGTGACATATTTTTACCTGTCTTAAGGTATGATGAATTAATGACATGAATTATTAAAAATTTATTTACTTCTCTATACATATAAATTACTAGATAGATATTCTATTAGTCTTGAAACTTTAACATTAATCTAAAATCCTGTTGATTAGAATTAAAAGTTATTTAACAATATATTAATTAAGGAACCTAGTATTTTATTACTCAAGTATAATTCTTTAAAGATATGAGGGTCGGTATAAGTCAGCAATTAATATATAAATACAATAATTAAAATGAAATTCATTTAGTATAAAAAAGTTGCATATATGGTGACACCTGTTAACCGCCCTTTGACCCACCTAACTCCACTAATATATTCTAATATTTTTCTTGCCACTGAAATTATTTATAAGAGTTAGGGGTAAAATATAAAATATCATAATTAGATATTATAGCTTTTTCTTGGGGTTCTTCTTGATATCAACAGACCGCCTCTAACTTAGAAAATATCGAAAATACAAAGAGAAATTGAGAGAGAAACAAGATTTTTTTTTTTAAATAGTATTTCTTTAAATTATTTCAACGGAACAAGTCTTCATTGGGCGGAAGTTAGAAAACTAGCATCCACCGATCCTACGGACCGGTGTAGCAAGAAAAACACAACCCACAACAATCCTAGAGATCGGTGGAGCTCATTTTGCACCAGCCACCCCTGCACCGATCATGTGGATCAGTGGAGCTTCAAAAAGAACTCCACCGGTCCTGTGGATCGGTGTACGTTTAGGGTTTATCATCCAGATAGCCGCACCATTCTTCTTCTCTCTTCTGAAGAGTTTAGGGTTTGTCAAAATCGTAGATCTGAAGAGTTTCTAACCCTCTTAGACGATCCAGAAATTTTAAACCAATTTGATGGAGAAATGATTGAGTAAATTGAGAGGATAAAAGAAAAAGAAAAAAAAACTGATGAGTTCGGAAGAGAAAAAACAATGAAGGAGAGGAAAGGGAGAGACAGAGATGGAGCCGTCAGGCTTCAAATTTGGAAATCAAGGCTCCACCGGTCCTAAGAATTGGTGGAGGTATAGATGAGGGATTTTCTGTGGCGAGGGCATCGGCTGGTGCAAAACAAGCTCCACCAGTCCCTAGGACCGGTGTAGATTGGGTTTTTTTTGCTCCACCGATCCTAGAGGCTAGTTTTCAAAAATCAGTCGAATGAAGGCCAACGAAAGCTTGTTCCGTTGAAATAATTTAAAGTAATTCTATTAAAAAAAAAATCGAGAAACAACGACCCTGTCCAGTGGCTAAGCAACAACGAGAGACGAAGGAGGCGAGCAACAATGAGAGGTGGAGGCGGAGACGCTCGCAGCACAAGTACGTAATCGCTTGATTGATTAACGGTACCAAAATAAACCTATTAGTTGTGATTAATTGTTGAGATTATCATGAACTAAATTGATACCATGCTCTATCTTGAGTTGTTGTATTAAATTAAGGAACTGAAATGCTCGTCTTGCTCCCTGATCTATAGATTGGTTCTCTCCCTTTGTAATTGTTGTTGTGTTGTGCTAATTGAACTTAGGCCAACAAATTAGTTTCTTGATCAAACTCTGACTCATTCATGATGATTGAACTATGCATTAGTAGGTTGCTAGTTTAGCTTTCATTCTATAACTAGTATCGGTTTGTATGTGTATTCTCTATTCATGGTATAAGCCTTGTTCAAAATCCCTTTGTACCCTTTTGTGTTCTAATGCCAGTCGATGCCCATGTTTTTGTTGTATTGTAAACTGTTATTATTAACATAGACTTATTTTAGGAATTTCACAAGTTCTAAGTGTTGTAGCTAATAAAGTAAATAAAGGCTAGTATTAAATTGTTGATTCAGTTTTGATAATTCGGCATAAGAATGAACTTAGCACGAATGGAACAAGCAGGACCATCGGATGTGTCTACGGCACAATGATGCTTTACTCATTATGCCCAACATTTCGAAGGTGCGGATTTTGAGTTATTCTTAGCCGGCCCCTTTCAACTTATGTTTTTATTGTTGATTGTTTGCGGATTTCTTGGTTGCCTTATGTTGCATGTTGTGTGCTTATTGATTGAAATTTACTTGTTGATTGTTTGTGCATTATGGTTAAATTAGTTGTTTGATTGTTATGTGTGCAATATGAATAGATTAATTATTGGGTAACGGGTCAAATTTGCAAGGCATGCTTGATTAATATAACATATGGATATTGACCAAATATAAAGGGGACTGCATTGAAATTGATATAAATGGACTCCACTAAAATTAGTAGACTTTGGAATAACATCCCTGCTAATTTGTTAACCAAATTGGGTTGCATGGTGACACACTTTAGACAAGGTGTTGTAATTTAGAATTGTATGCATAAGCCTCAAGTGTGGTATTTGACGGTTTCTGTATCAATTTCTGAGACCAGAGAATGACATGATTGAATCATTTGGTTTAATATTATTTGAAATATGACTTGGTTTGCTTGATTGCTATTTTCTTGATTAATACTTGTTGACCCCTTGTTTCTATGTCGAACTATAGTTACATGTTATTATTTTGAAAAGTATGATATGAATGCATGATTATAGTTTCTCAAAACATGAATGCATAATGTTGCATATGAGGCCTGTCATAATCTCTAACTTGAAATAGGATATGATTTGAAGTAAATGGTTAATATTATGAGTTATAGTATAAACCATGCTAAAGAACTATATGTCTGAAACTTGACGGTCATGTAGGCGCTGTCTTTTCGTCATAGCGCATGACCATGGTAATGTATTGATTAAATATTGAACTTGGAAACTTGACTGGTCATGTAGGCGCTGTCTTTTCATGGTAGCGCATGACCGGGGTCATGTAGGCGCTATATTCGTGGTAAGCGCGTAATTTCTGTTATGTAGGCGTCGTTGATTCGTGAAAGCGCATAATAGAAATTGCGTAGGCACCGTATTCGTGGTAGCGCGTGATTCAGTTATGTAGGCGCCGTTGATTCGTGAAAGCGCATAACTGAAGGCACGTAGGCGCAGTATTCGTGGTAAGCGCACAATTTCAAGTTATGTGCATAACAGAAATTGTGTAGGCGCCATATTCATGGTAGCGCATGACCCGTAGTCAGATAAGTGTCGAATCTGGATCGCAAAATAGAAATGTTGAAAGAATTGCTTTACAAGAACAGTTGTGCATTAAGTAAGATTCATGATCATTGCATTTGGGTACTTATATCAGATCATATGCATGGAAAAGATTGAATTTTGTTTTAGTCTTTCTCTTATGATTGTTGCAATTATTACTACTTTGTGTGTATTATTTCTTTTATTTGGATGCGAGCATTTCATGTTGTGAATTATTTATTTGGCTTGATGATTAATGTTGCTCTTTTATAATTTGTGCTAATTGGTTTCTGTTGGTTGGATCTTAGAATAACTCTACTGGAACTGAATACCGTACTTAGAGATTTTCAATCTCTAATATTTTTCCACTTCGATGGGTTCCAGGTACAAAGTGCAAGACACAAAAACAAGATGTTGAACTAGAAGACTGCGGGACATGCCACAAAGTTTTTACATGTATTGTGGCTCTTGTCTATGTCATGGGTAGTGTATGTATATATTTATAAGATTGTGTATGATAATTGAAACACTTTGCGCTAACAGCACGGCTGGTTATCACCCCTGTTGTCGGGGTGTGACAACTAACTACGACATATGGAAGATCAAGATGCGGACGCTGCTACTCTCGCAGGGATTGTGGGATGTCGTCAAACAAGGTTTTACGGCGCCAACAGGAACATTGACACGGGAGCAAAAACAACAACAAATGAAGGATGCCAAGGCCCTGTTTCTAATTCAACAGGGTGTTGTCGAAAGTCTATTTCCATGAATAAGTGGAGCAACTACATCAAAGAAGGCATGAGAGACTTTGAGAGAGGAGCTTGAAGGCTCCGAGAAGGTGAAATCGGTGAACTTGCAAACGCTAAGAAGATAATTTCAAAACCTCCAAATGAAGGAGTCAGAGAAGATCAAGAAGTACTTCTCGCGATTCGTTGAAATTGTCAACCAAATGCAGACGTATGGAGAAGACATCTCTGATCAAAAGGTAGTTGAGAAAATTTTAATTACCCTCACCGATAAGTATGATTACATCGTTACTACGATAGAAGAATCGAAAGATCTATCGACTCTTTCAATTCAACAATTGATGAGATCATTGGAGTTACACAAAGAGAGAAAGCTCCAATGCGAAGGAAACTTATTAGAAGATGCATTCCACTCCAAGCTGAGCTTCAAACCTCAATATAACCAACGAGTCAACGAAATATCCAAGAAGAAGACGGTTTGAGACAAGATGCAGAAAAGTAGTCGTCGCAGAAGGAGAAAGCACAAGGTTCGAGTTATTCAAATTTTTGGTGCAATATACACAAAAGGTCGAACCATAGTACATCTGAATGTTGGTCAACAAAGAGATGCAACAAATGCAAGAAGATCGGCCACATAACACGAATATGCAGATCAAGAATTAACGACCAAGCAAACTTCATAGAAGAAAATGAGAATCATGAAAGTATCTTCTATGCATGTCATGCTACAAATGTAGAGAAAGGCGACACATGGTTCCTTGACAGTGGTTGCACAAATCACATGATCGGGAACCGTGAATTATTTCACCACATCGACACTTCATATGAGACAAAGGTACGCATGAGAAATGGCTCAATTGTTCAAGCAAAAGGAAAATGAAGTATTGCCGTACAAACTAAGATGGGTCCGAAATTTATCCAAGATATACTATTAGTTCTGGACCTTACACAAAATTTGCTGAGCGTGGGGGAATTAGTGCAAAACGGGCATGCAGTTTATTTTGAAGATGGAGACTGCAAAATTTTTGACCGAAGAAATAAAAATCAAATGATAGCAAGAAAACAAATGGAGAAGTCTAGAAGCTTCCCACTCCACATAAGCTACGCTCTGCATTTGACACTAAGAAATGAGGTGATCGAGCCACAAGAGCAAGGTGGTACACATCGTCAAGTTGGATTGAGTTCAAGCACTACTTCAAGTCCAAGATCAAACCCGAGTGCTAGTCGAAGAACTAAAGAAGGGTCTATGATATCAGTCATTCTCCAAGCAAGTAAGATCTTTACCTGAAATTTACAAGTCGTCCAATTTCTCAATAGTTGAACCTCAAATCTTCGAAGAGTCCGAGAAGCATGAAAATTTGAAGAAGGCCAGGGAGGACAAAATCTACATTATTGAAAAGAGCAACACTCGGGAGCTTTCAAATCGACAAAAAAATCATGAAGTCATTTACAAAACAAAGTTAAATCCTTGTGGCGAAATTAAAAACTACAAAGCAAGATTGATGACAAAAGGCTTCATACAAAAACCCGATATCAACTATTGTCAAACATATGCTCTGATGAGAAGGCTAGAGAAGTGGCGATCATATCAACTTGACGTTAAATTGGAATTTCAAAATAACTACCTTAATAAAGAAATTTACATGAAGCAGCCACACAAAATTTTAGTTCAAGGGGCAGAAAATAGAGGATACAAAAAACTACTGGCAAATCAAAACTTAAAGAGAATTAAGTCGGTGCTGAGAGGGAGTGTTGAAGTTAAACAACACCAAAAGCCCAGTCCATTAATTCCTTCTAGAATATTCAAGAATTCACCAAATAAACTGACTTGTCATGTCGGTAGGAAAGAATGAACTAGAAATTACTATTGCAAAATAGTATTTTGTAGAGTTATATAATATATAATTTAGAGATAGGACTAACCGACTTTACTAAAGTCGGTGGTTGAAATAACTTGTTCATTGTAGAAAAATCTTATACCGACTTTACACTTGTATATATAGATGTTGCATATGTCGCGTGAGTGAATGTGAAAAATAAATAAGGCCTCGTACTCCTCTTAAGTAATAAAAGAAATTATTATATAAACTCTTCTCCTATACTATCCACAATCCAAGTTAAATTTCCAACAATTTGGGTTAAATTTATTTTTATTGAAACTTTTTTTGTACTAGTCACAGTGAAGTAGAACATTTGCTAGTTGCTGTTCCTCGGCAAAGAAGGGATGGGAGCCAAACTCCCAACTATGAACACAGCTACAGAGTCGATTACAAGGTGACTTACATGTTATGGTTTATTTCCTGTGTGGCCCTTCAGTACTCTTTTAAAAAATTTGGGTATAACCTGCAAATTAAGAAACATCTTATGTGCCCTCAAAAGTGTGAACTTGTCTAGAGTACTTCTGCAGTACTAATGCCTGAGATTTATAAATACATTTCTTGTATGTTTCCAGGGTATGGATGATCAGTATTTCATAACACTAGTGGAAAAAATACAATTAGTATCAGCCCATCAGTGTCAGATTTAACACTAAACCGATATTGATACATATCAGGAACGGTTATACTAATTGGCTGATCTTGATTGTGGTTATCAGGAATGGTTGTTCAATAAAAACCGTTCCTGATAGTGCTGGCCAAATCAAGAACGGCTCTTTACAGTCAACCGTTCCTGATTGTGGGTTATTAGTATCGGCTATTTATACAATCGTTCTTGATTGTTGATTATTAGTATCGGCTATTTATACAACCGTTCCTGATAGTGCTGGCCGAATCAAGAACGGCTCTTTACAGTCAACCGTTCCTGATTGTGGGTTATTAGTATCGGTTCTTTATACAACCGTTCTTGATTGTTGATTATTAGTATCGGCTATTTATACAACCGTTCCTGATAGTTTATGGGCTCTGTTAATAACAGTTGTTTGAATAACCGATCCTAATAACTCTTTCCCTGCCCACTAAGCGAATTAAAACTAGGTTTTTTTACGGCTACAAAAAACAATAACTCTCTCTGATCTCTCTATGCGAAAACACAATATTCTCTGTCGCATTTCTCTGATCTCTATACGCGAAACATAGTTTTGATGCGAATTATAAGGTTGTTGAATTAGATCACGAGAGTAAGTATTCCTATTTTCACTCTTTCTTTCGATCTAATTTGTCTAAATGGTAAAAAAAAATTGTGATAAAAATTAGTGGATATTGTAAGAATGTTATATTGTTCTTTGTAGGGTAATGGATTTGTAGATTGGCTATCATCTTTTCATCTTGTGCAACGATCTCTTCATCTCACTCGATCCGGCATCCAAAAAAATTGTAAGTATAATATAAACTCATGTTTAATTAGTTAATTAAATGTATTTATAGTAGGTATCAAGCTAGCTAGAGTATTGTCTTATGAGCCACAACTGAGTTATTAATGTCTTTAGGTCATGATACTCATTCAAAATTAATCCAATAGGGGTTAATTTTGAATAGTCTCCATTTTGGGACTGCTCTATGAATATTTTGTCTCAATTAGGATGTGAACACATATTAGTCGTGTTTTAGTATTTAAGAAAATTTCGGTAGTATTTCCTCTTATTAGTTCCCCGAATACTTAGGAAACTAAGGAGAAATGCTGCCGAAATTTTCTTAAATACTAAAACACGACTAATATGTGTTCACTATGGAGACAGAGTATTCAAAGAGTGGGATAAGATGGTAAACCGACCCCATATAAGCCCTAGTGTGAACATTTAACCCTAACCGTGTAGTTAATTGTGTTTTTTTATAATTACAGATGGATCGCAGTTAGATGTATGGAACCTCAGTGTTTCAGATGAATATTTGGAAGGTGTTGATGAATTTATGAAAGTTTCTATGGAAGACATGGGGAATGCGGTGATGTCGTGTCCTTGTCATGATTGTAACAATATCAAAAAAAATTCTAACCCCCTCCAAGTGAGGAATCATTTAATCCGTCGCGGGTTCAAGCAACAATATACGCATTGGATATGGCATGGCGAGAGTTTGGAAACTGGTATAGGTACTGGTACCGAGCATCAGGAAGACCACAATTACAATAGCGGAAGTGATGTGCAAGGCGATGAAAATAATGATATAGTGGTAGATAAATGTGTTAATTTTGATCAAATGTTATGTGATTTAGAAGATGATTTTGGTAATAATAAGCAATATTGTGTATTTGAGAATTTGTATGAAGATTCTAAAAATAATTTGTATCCTGGTTGTACAAAATTTACAAAATTGCAAGGTGTATTAAAATTGTATAATTTAAAAGAATCTAACAGTTGGAGTGATAAAAATTTTACTGTGTTATTAGAAGTATTAAGAGAAATTCTTCCAGATGAAAACGAGATACCATGTAATGTTTATGAAGTGAAGAAAATATTGTGTCTAGTAGATTTGGAAGTTCAAAGAATACATGTGTGCCTGAATGATTGTATTTTATACCGAAATGAGTATACAAATTTCCACGAGTGTCCAAAATGTGGTGCATCACATTACATAAGAAAGAAGGTAACCAACGATAACGATGATGATTCTAAATTGAAAGAAGAGCCTCCGGCAAAAGTATTGTGGTGCCTTCCCGTGATACCAAGATTCAAACGTTTGTTCGCAAATGCTAAAGATGCAAAATTATTGCGTTGGCATGCGGAAGATCGAAAAAAAGATGAAAAATTATGGCACCCTACTGATTCTCCTCAGTGGAGGGATATCGACATAAAGTTTTCTGATTTTGGCGGTGATTTTAGAAACCAAAAGCTTGGGTTGAGTACAGATGAAATAAATCTACACAGTAGCATGAGCAGTAAGGATAGCACTTGCCCGGTTTTATTGTGTATTTATAATATTCCGCCTTAGTTATGTATGAAATGTAAGTACATCATGATGACTTTACTGATATCAGAACCCAAACAACCCGGAAACGACATAGATGTGTACCTAGCGCCATTGATAAAGAACTTAAAAAAATTGTGGTGTCCAGGAGTGCAGTTGTTTGATGCATATAGTAAGGAGAATTTCACTTTACGGGCTATGATATTCTGCACCATTAATGATTTTCTAGCATATGAAAATTTGTCAGGTTATAGTGTTAAAGGAGAAAAAGTGTGCCCTATTTGTCAAGACGATACAGTCGATATGTGGTTACCTAATTGCTCTAAAAATGTGTACATGGGTCATCGTAGGTTTCTTCCTGTCAATCACGCACACTGAAAGAGAAAGAAAGCGTTCATTGGTGGATTCTTTTTTGCTGCCATCCCTTGGTATATTGGTGCATTTATACCGAGAGAAGTCGGGGCTCATCGTTTGTACTATAGATGTAAGTAAATATAATTATAGAACTATTTTTATAGTAGGGATCATAAAGGGGTTTTCTGAGTAGATAACATGGTAATTTATTCATGCTGACTATGAAGGCTCTATACTAAATTGGACAATTGCCTTTCTATTTCATAAATGCAATTGGATACTAAATCAGCCAGATAATGGCCAATTTACAATTGCCTTTATATTTCATAAATGCAATTGGATAATTGGTCGATATCATACCTAATTTATGTTGAGAATTGAAACCGTGCAAAGGTTAGATGTTGGTTTATTTATTTATATCATCAAAGAAAAATGACACTTTGATTTCTAATAGTGAGGCAAAGCTGATGTCACAGCTGATGATAGTACATTTCTCCAGGAATGCAATTTCTTACAAGTCTTGACTGTGTTTTGTTTAATGCAGTTTCAGTCATGTCCAGCGGTGGTGGTGATAGTGAGCCGGCCTCGGCCAAGAAACCAGGAAGAGGTCCTACAAAACTTATACGTGTAGTTAATAAGTCCAACAAGGAGGTTCAATTTGATAAACTTGGGAGGCCTATTATAAACGAACAAACAACAAGTTATCCGACGCAACTTGAGATTTTAGTGAGAGCTCAAGTTTCAATACGCTTCAAAGAATGGTCTGAAGCACCACATCTTGTTAAGAAAAAAAATTGGCACGAAGTCAAGGTAAATAACATGAAACTAATTTCACGAGCTTTCATTTGATATTAACTAACTTCAAACTTGATGTGCTTTATTTCGTAGTTGGCCTGGAATTTACCAGACAACGATGGCATGAAGAAGAATGTGTATGAAAGAATGTCTGTAGCATTTAGAAAGTTCAGAAATATGTTGTATAATGATTACATGAAGGAGGATAAGACGCCCTTCGAAGATTATACTACTACTAGCCACGGGCCTCGCGTTGCTTCGGCAATTGTTGTTGATGTTGGTGGAGGAGAAGTCATAGTTTAACTATATTAGGGACAAAAGTTTTACATAATATCACACAAAATATTAATCTTAGTGGAGTCTATATAGGCATAGCCTTATTTTTCCAACTTGCTTCATAGAAAGAATAGGTAACTGTCTAACACTAAGAGCGACAAAAGGAGTGCATGCTCACGGGTCTGGCCATCCTAGCTCATGGGTAAAACAAATCGACATTGACCTCTATAAAGCACAATCAGATCCCAACAATTATTTTTCTCTTCTCATATATTTTTTCCTATAATATATATAAGTTTCCAAATGAGATGCCTCAAATAGTAAATTATCACTGTAACCATTAATTCAGAAAATCAGGCAAATTCATATTTCAATCTAAACTCTATATATTTGCACTTCTATATTACCATTAAAAACTTTAAGCATTTCAAATAAGACACTTCTATACTTTAAATTAACATAAGCTAGTATTTGCTGCTCTTTTCATACCAAAAAATTTAACTTCTATTACAGTTCAATTCATTTTCAATGTGCTTATACCAACTGCAAATATACATCTTCTAATATCTTTTTCCAGTAGCAAATTAAGCATTTCAAATATGTACAAATATATTTAGAAGGTTCACAAAAATTTCGTAAAACATAATTCAAACAAAATGAACTCACTTCTTAGCTCATATCATCAGTATCCAATCTCATGTCTCTGTGCTCATCGAACAAATCTCTGGGAACAAAAATCAAAGGATCCTCGACACTCACGAAATGCTGAGACATATGCAAAAGAAAAGTGAATGAAAACCAGTACAACAATTTATTTGCAATTTGATTCCTACTGCCATCTTTCTGCGTCAGGTCCTTCCACTTCATGCCCACATATAAAAACAAAAAAAAACACGAATAAATTGCCAGAATGAATAGAAAAAAAAGAAAGATACTAAACAGATGAAGCATGCTTTAGGATGATACATTGCTTAGCCTGTTTTAAAAAAAAAAAAAAAAATCACTTGCATATTTCTTATTCTTAAGTTCTAAAGCAGTTGTTCTTGCAAGCAACCAAACTTTTTTTGTTATTGCTAAACAAAAGTAAATTACCAGCTGGTAATTATGGATTACCCTTCTATATTAGAACTCCAAAATAAGACACAGAAAGTTAAAATTTTTTTTTTAAATTTAATAAACCTAAAAATTACAATCATTCACATTGCAGGTTTTAACTCATTCAGAGAAATGGGACCACATAATTTGGTTACATTTGATTTTTGGATAATCAATATAACCTCATTAACTTGACTGCTCGATTCATTAGAGAATAGCAATGTGGTGCTCACCTCCTTCTAGCCATATGCGAATTCTTAGCCGTAGATATAACTATTCTTCAAGCCTCCTTGTAAGGAAAACTACAATACATTCAAGAAATGGACAAATTACATCCAGCACGTGATTGCAATTGATTCAATTTGTGTATTTTTCTATATTTTTTCATCAACCAAATCTATAATGACATAATGAGTTTTGATTGGTAAATATTATATATTTTTGGAGATGAGTTGATTGCCTTGTTTGTGGTGTTTTGACTGGATGCTCTACAAATAATTGCCTCTTTGCGTCATTTACTTCATTGGTTTTGGTAGTTTCAATTGCAGTCCACAACTGCAAATCTGAATAAAAAAAATTAGTTTATAGGCTAGTATTTTAACCTCTAAGAGCCAATTCCTCGAAACCTGCACTGCAAAAGTATTTTGATCATACAAAATGACTGAATTGAGTTACCAGGAATGCAAAAGGGCGCAAAGAATTTTTTCCATGTTTTGTAAGAAAAAGAGTATTTTTTTTATACTACTAATATTGAACCTATAAAAGATATAATCCTGCATCTAAGGGCTATATGTGACATTTCTTATATTGTAGGGGTATACAATGATATCTTAACAATTTGTAGGGCTAAAGGGAGAAGCCTCAAAAGTAAATTTTATTGTTCAGAGGGATAACAGTGAGCAAGTCTATAATAAATAAAACAGAAATGTCACTGTTACAGATAGTTCACTAAAATTTATGATATCAACGAAAATGTATAAGAACTTTATTGGTACCAAAGGTAATAAAGTATCAAGAGTGGAGTTTCCAGTACCAAAGAGAATGATCATATAATGTATTATCACATAATGTAAGCTATAAAGGTTGAAGTTGTTGATAACTAATTTAGAGTACTTCTAATCGTTTAGTATGTGTGTTTTTTTTTTTTTTAGGTTGGTCATATGGGTTATAGTATGTCTAGAAGTATTAGTTCAAAATTGTAAAAAAGATGTTATGAGTTATGTACCTGCTTTTGTTACCGTCAGTCATTATTGTTGAGATGTTTTATGATACACCAAAGATAATGATAATATAATGTACGATCATATGATGTAAGCAGCAAAGAAGAGATGAAGTTGATTGAGGAAACTTCAAAAATATGGGCAAAATTGTTTGGTTTGATCTTCCTTTCTTGTAATTGTACTTAGCAAAAATATCACTGCTTTATTACACTAACAGCCGTGGTGTGTGAGACCTGCTTACCCTTCTAATGCAAGGAAAAAGTTCCGAGTAAAAATCAAGTTCCAAACAATTGTCCTATTTCATAGTTCAATTGTTTAACCATACTTTATGATTATTGACCATTTTATTTCAAATTCTATTTGGAATAATTATTTATAACTAAAATGTATCAAATAAGTTCAAAACAATATTTATTGTAACTAAAATTGCTGCCCCAGCTAGTACTAACAATTTCTGCATTTTGAAACCCAAATTATTATGAAAAATATTTTCTTACAAATTTTTATATCCTGTACATAAGTTTCCTACCAAGGGACTGTTCTTGAAACAAACTTATTTTTTGTCACAGTTCAGTCCCTAAATCATGTCCGAACCAAAATTTTGCACCACTGACCCTGATATTTGACATAATTTATCCCGAGCATCACATAATGCTGGAAATTTATAAAAGAAGTCCCTGGGGCAGAATTATTGTAGAAAGCTAAAGATTTATTAAACAAATACTGAACAATACCAAAACAGAAAACTGAAACTTTGTAGAAATTTTTCTGATCCCTACCAGGAAAATACCAGAGCTGGAAAATTGCTCTAAAAGTTTGTAATACACACTTAACTAAATTAATATTTATATAATTGTATAAGTGTAATACATATATGTATTTCAAATGGAAAAATAATGTAAATTTTTACAGTTGATCAATTGGTGTCAATGGAGTTGCATATCATGTTATGCTGTTTTTCTTTAACACTTCAAAAGAATCTTTAAAAAAAAATTAAGTTCTCTTTTGGAATCATTCTTGTGTCAGGTTTCTTTCAATTTTTTTTTGCTGTGTTACTTTTTTTTTTATCGAAGTTCTAATCTCAACATATACATATCTAGCTTAGTAAGGCTTGATTTATGTATAATTGACTAAGTGTACACTGTTTCAATCTACAATGTAAGAGGTCCCTTATCTGTATGACTGCTACTGTTTAGTTTGCAGCCATTGATTCAACAGGGAAGCACATGATTGTACTATGTATAGTTTAAAATTGTCTCGAAGTATTAGTTCAAAATTGTAGAAAGGTTTTGTGAGTTCTGTACCTCCTTTTGTTGTATGGTTCAGTAGGTGTTCTTGGTAGCTCAGTTGAGAAAGTTTTTGTTGTGGAAGGTATTGATTCTTAGTTAATAACTGCAAGCAAATCACCTGGCATAGGAGCTGTTTTAGTCACTTGAAAGCTGTTGTGATTTCCCCTAAACTTGTACTTGTTTCCAGTGTATAGATAAAAGCCTTCTACCGAATAATAGACATGATTTTTTTAGTACAAAATATTGGTGTCTATTTAATTCTTTTTTTAAACGTTATAATCCAACGAAACCAGCAATTAGGCAGGTAAAATGCAATTGTCATTATCAAATACGAAAATATGAATCGAACATTGTATATATTATCACATTTTGTTTTCCATGTCAGTTATAGTCTTGTGGCTTTAAAATTCGAAACTTATGTCTGTTTCACTTTAAAAAACAAAGAAAATGTTAACAGTGTATCACTGCTTTCCACTGATCGATGAAACTAAAATTGTAGAAAAGAATAGTTTACCCCTATGCTTGTTGCAATATGAAAGTCAAAGTACTGTCAATATTCACTATACTTTAAGTTTCTTTCGAGAGGATCAGGATATCAAGTGTATTATTCACAGCCTTAACTGCTCCATATTATGCCTGTCATGACCAAACAACTTTATCAAAGAATAAGCAGACTAATTACTTCCCAAGCAAAATTAAAAAAATGGTAAGTGAAACTAAGGGAACAATATTTTCAATATAATCAAATTACTGAACTAAAATAAACTCATTCTAATCCTTTTGAACTGTGTGCTTTTGTCAAATAGAAGAAAGTAGGGTACGTTTTACATTAAACCAAAACATAGAAGCGAAAAAATGTATAACAATCTGACAATTGACTCTGCAATCCAGAGAGGGATTGTGCAGCTGCAACAGGCCCCTTACTCTATTCAGCGGCAAACGATCCAGAAAGGGATTGTGCAGATGCATAAATCAAGTCCCTCAACTATCACCTGTTAAGCAAGTTTTAAAGTTCGATCAACAGTTAAACAACAACTTAATTGCTTAAAGCTCCAATTTAGCAAAACCCTAAATCAGGTGAGAAAAGTAGTTAACCGAGAAAGACAAATAGAGAGGAATACAAACAGGTGTGCTAAGAGAACAGCAAGAAACAAAAATACCTGAACTCAGATTGGCAGAGCAACACAGAGGAGAGAAAATTAGATGATGGTTCAGCCAGCGTCGCGGCGTATGGAAGAGGAGAGGAAAGCTTCGAAAAATCGCACGTAAGAACAAAGGCCCCTTCTTTGAGAGGTGAGAGGAGAGGAAATCCTCTTCGCCATTGTTGGAAAGAGAGATTTGTTGGACGCCGACGCGAACAAAATAAGGAGACGGAGAGGAGAGGCTGAAGGAGAGGAGGCGGGGGCGGATTGCTCGAGGAAGGCAGCAGGAGAGAGAAAAATATATCACAGGAGTGTTAGAAATCTATTAAGCTGAGAAAGGCGAAGGCGACGTGGAACAATAAAAGACAGGTGTCGACTTCTGCAGAGAGAGAGCGAGCGATCAGCAGAACCGTTAGATGAAATGAATGAGGATCGGACGGGGTGGAAGTTGTGAACAGTACCAATCCCTTCCAGCATTATATATATAAAATAGATTACACAAGAAGATTGGGAACTCTTTGTCAAGTACCACCAGTCGGATGAATTTAAGGTATTTTTATTTCTTAATGGTAACTACCTTACCTCTTTTGCTTATTAAGAATTCCTTTGATTTTCTTAAGGGAAAATTGTTTTGTTCTTCAAATTATAGGAACTAAGTAAAATAGGGAAGCGGAATCAATCCAACAACATGTACTCACATTTCTTGGGATTCAGAGGTTATAGTGGTGAAAAATTCCAGAAGAGACTTAAAGAAGCTTTGACGGAGATTGCTTCCAAAGAGGGGTCAAGTGGTGATTTGTCATCTCAAGGGTCAACTACTGAGTTGTCACAAGACCAGCTTGTTGATATGTCGGTTCAACATAGGCATGTCCCATGGAAACTCGCAAGGCACAAGGTGTCAAATGGGGCAAGCGTCTATCCTAACCCAGAAACAAAAGCAACGATTAAGACAATTGTGAGTATATATAGAACATGGTTAAAATTGTCTTAAGTTTAAATTCAATTTGAATTTAATATGTTATAACCTATTGTCATTGGCTTTATCATGTTAGGACGAACAGCAAAAGGCTTTCGACCAAGGCATGATGACCACTGACGGATACGACGATATTCTAGGAAATTCCCTACCAAATCGAGAGCATCCTGGGAGGGTCTTGTTGTGTATTTTTGGTATTGGATTATGTGGGTCACTTTGTAATACACTATATGCTTTAAATTTATAAAACCTTAATACACAATGATAGATTGGTTGCAAGCATACAACCTATCCTTGTAGTAAAATAGGTATCGATCCAAAGATAACGGGAGAAGTTAATTTCTACTAAACTAATCAATTCTAAAATAATGCAATTTAAATAAATGGGGGGGGTTTTGTTGAAAACTGAAATGGTGGGTTCACTACCCGAATTGGAGTTGAAACAAGACAAAACAATTCTAAACAAATAATAAAAATGAGTTTGTAATCAAAGAGATGGAATCTAAGGGCTATCGGCTCTCAATCCCTTGATCAAATTCACATTTACTTGGTTTCTAAATTCATGTTTGTTATTTTGGGGTTTCTAAACCTAATATGTCAAGAAGGGTCACTTTCGTGAATTAATGACGCGTCTAGATAGTTCGGATTTCACGATTAAGTTCCTCACCCTAATTATCTAGACCATAAGCACATGTTTAGCCTAATTTATTCCCAAATATCGACACTTCACGATTAAGTCATTCATATCAAAATTCGGTTCAATCTTAGGGGTCCCAATTGAATATGAGGCTTCACGATTAAGTTCTTCGCCTCAATTCAACCATTGGTCTTATGGTTCCGGACTAAGAAGTAGATTTGGTCATTTCTAATCTCAATCCTAGAATTATTCATGCAAGTAATTTGGTTCTATCAATTCTTTGATCCTAACACCTTAAGTTGGTTAAACCTAAGCGGACACTAATTAATAATTCACAAACCACTTAAGCACATGAATTATAAAATCACCAAGACCAATCAATTAACAAACAATCATCACATAGATATATTATCCAAGTAAAATAAAATCTAATACAAGTTCATGATTTTAGCCTAAGCCCCTAGAGAGGAATCTAGCCCCTCATGGGTGCAATAACATTCAAGAGATACAAAACAGTAAACATGACTAAAAAACTAGATAAACAAATAAGAGAAGAGAATACACCAATCTCCTAGTTTGCTGCCCTTGTCTTCAATGTTTGCTCGCTCGAATCAAGCCTTCAATCCGTTAATCCAAAAGCCTTTGATCTTGTGAAGAGGAGAGAATCAAAAATGGAGAGGTTTCGAAGAAAAAGAACTTAGGAGCAAGGTGGAAGATGAGATCCCCTTCTCCTGCTGCCTCTCCCCTATTAAATAGCCAATTTCGTGACTCCAGCCATCAATCCCGAAATCTGGCAGCCGTTATGAGAAGATCCCTCAAAATCAGGCTAAAATGGCGCTGGTGCGGCCTTTGTGCGGCCTTCACAAAATCCGTGCGGCCCGCACAAAATGAGGAGTTGGCCGAAAACTGCGCGGAGGAAAATGGGATTTGTGCGGCCCGCATAAAATTCCTTCAGGCCGCACGACGACCCGCAATACTCTCTGACTTGACTAGAGCAAAACTTGTAGATTTTCGACTTTTTATTTTTGGATGAATTTATTTTGTGCGGCCCGCACAAACTCGCAGAATTGCTCATTTTTGCTTGATTCCTACAAATTAGACAAGGCAAAAAGCAGTAAATTGGTTCTTGAATGAATTATCTATTAAACTAGGGTAAAACACAAGAAATTTGGTATAATTTAGAGGTAAAACCTTAACCGAAAGTATATATAATTGAGGCTTATCAGAGGTGTTGGATCTCTTGTGGGTATAAAAAAACTTATAAAGGGTGCGAAAAAAGAAAGAGATACACTTATTCGGAGGCTGAGACCAGCATTCAAGAGAGAATACAGAGAGAGGTAGATGAGAAGGTAGAGGAGAGAATGAAACCTTTTCTAGAGCAGCAAGAGGCTCTCATGAGAAAAATGGCAATGTTGATGGGCCAACAGATGGACAAGGGGAACCCACTCGTAAGTAGCTCAAAAGCTATTCAGAGTAGCTGCCCTTCAGTGCAACCACCACATTTTCTTGATTTTATTGAGGTAATCCAAATTCCATTTCATGTGCTAACGAATAGAATACCATGACATGACTTTGTTTATATATTTGTCATTAAAGGAAGAATGCAAATGCAAACTCCATTTGGTTCGGGATGGCCAAAAGATTCAAGTGGCCGTAGGTGTAGGGTTTTGAGGCTACCCAAAACCATTACGCTTAAGCTGCGGAAAGACCGTAAAACAAAATTTTACTTCTAACTTAAGCCAAAAGGATTGAAGTGGTATGTCGGATAATCTACTGAGAGTTACATACCTGTTCAATCCTTTTCTTAGATTAAAAACCGTAAGTAAAACTTTACTCATTCAGATCATAGATTAAGTAGTATGTCGGATAATAACTGAGAGTTACATACCAGATTAATCCTGTATAGATCCAAAGTAGTAAAACTGTATTTACTTGTATTTTAATCAGTTTATAAATCTACTCCTTTGATTGATTTCTTAAAGATTAAATCTATTTAACAATTAAATAGATTAATATAACATTTATTTACCTTGCTTCCAAATTCAAATTGGAATGCAGTCTGACCCGGCTGTCTGACCCGGTTAAGCAAGCACCAAAAATATAGTGCCTCTATCGGTTATCCACCAGGAACTACCAGAGAGTTGGTATTTCTTTTGCCAGAAATACTATACCAACGGTATTCGAAAAGTCGCGGTTTTCGGTAAATCACTATTCACCGAAAGTACGAAATTTCTGACAAAATACTATTCACAAGAATAACTTTTATTCTCGCAAAAATATATATATGGATAATCAGATTTTCTGCAAATCACTATTTGGGAGAGAAAATTAGATACGAATCGAATCAGATTCTGATTCGTACTTTGATTTGAACTTAGAATGAACTTATTAATTTTATCACATTTTCATCTCTATTTATAACCATATAAAGTCGGTTCAAAAGAGTCGGTTATATGAGATGCAAAATCCAAATTGATTTTGTCATATTTGTTTAATATATTAATTAAACATTTTCATTTAATTTATTTAATTTAATTTAGGCTTTTAATTAAATTCTAAATTTAATTAAGGCCTAAATTCAAATTGGACTTTTGGTCCAAAATATTAATTCATAATTAATATTTTAATCCATATAATATATATATACAATTATTCTGAATAATTGTATTTCTTGCGTTTGCGATAAATTTATACGACGTGTCATACACGTTTATAAATTTAATTCGGTTTAAGCATGTCATCTCCATGACATATATTTTATTCTTAATTATAACACTTTATAATTAATCATAAAATTTCTCTGATTACTTTCCTATTGGTGTGACCCTATAGGATCTGTGTTATGTTGGCAAATAGAATTAGAACTGTTCTAACTTCTATAATCATAGGTGGCACCTGGCAAGTACATTATGACACCAATTACACAGATGATGCTGTACCATACAATATCACGATCCAGTAAACGATTTACTTCGTGTTAATTCTTTTGTCTCATAGCTATCAGATCAGTTTCAAGGTAGGTGTGTGTCATCCTTGCAAACTTAATTTTTTCTTGATCCTGAATAGATTATCAAATATGTTTACTCTTGTAATCATACTGGATCCAGATAATCATATTCTATCAAGGGGCCCAGTGATGCTATAGCTCGTATTGAGATACGAGGGACAATAGTACTTTTGATAAACCATCTTTTCCTCCGCATAAGCTATGTATACCGAAGAACTACCCTTATAGCTACTTTTTACGGATAGCGTTAGATAGCAATCACACATATACATTTCTTATGTAGGAAAAATGAATATCTCATACTTTAGAACTTAACACTAAAATGAACATTAATGATACAAACACAATTCCATTTAATGTTTCATTTGGGGTCTGTCAAATATCATGTTCTCTAACATGTATCTGTGTGATTAAAATGACAACTCTTCGCTCAGCCCGCTCTAGTTTCACTTCATGGCCTAAGGATTTGATATCTTTAGATGAGGTAAAAAATGTCTAATTACAAATTATTTTACTTACAATTTCTTAACTAGTAGAGTTATAGTTGACTTTTCATTGTCTAATTGCAGGAACCATGCAAAGAGTTTTTTTTTTTTGAGGGATAGTGGAAAGGTTCCACTAAGAAATATTGAATTAAAAAAAAATTTACAGGGGTGTTACATGGACCAAGTGGTCTTAGTAACCATTTAGTAAATTTACAATGTAGCTCAACTATTGAAGAGCTCTGCTAATAAAACTAAAAACGCTCCCAAAATGTCTAGGCCACTCCTTCCCCTATTACATCTAACTAAAAAGTAACCAGTTGTGTATATCAATTGCCGTATCATTAATCAAGATGTGTACTAATTTCCTCTTCTGGGTGAAAGTTCTTCTATTCCATTCTTTCCATAGTGCCCATGAGCCCGCCGCCCATGCCACATCCCAGCGTTTCTTGGTTTGCCCCGTAAGTTGTTGCCGCCCCTCACACCAGACCTCAGAGTAGTAGTTACCCCATACCCTCGGCAGGTTTAGTTGTGCGCATAAACCTCTCCAAAAATTTATTGAGTATGGGCATGCTCGCATTAAATGATCACAAGTTTCCCTTAGACCATTGCCACATAATGCACATCCCTGTGGTACCGTACATCCACGTATGGTAAGTATCTCCTGGGTAAGGATTTTATCATTCAACATTAACCATAGAAAAATGCGCACTTTCATCGGCACTCTAAGCTTCCACAATGCTCGGTGGTAACTTGATGTAACCCCCGTATCATGCATTACCCTATAGGCTGATGAACATGAGAATGTTTTTGATGCTGTCCACCTCCACTGGATCGTTTGAGAGGCCACATCTTGCTCAATTGAACAGGAAAAAAAGGGGGTGAGCGATGCCAACTCCTTTAGAAAGCTAGTGGGGTTTGGCAATTCCTCCAGCTGTGAGTAATCGGTGATATTGTACAGCTGATTCATTGTGGTTGCCCAGAGTCCATCTTGGTCTTGTTGTAATCTCCAGAGCCACTTTATCAGCAGCGCCTGGTTCTGCTCATCGAGTGAGATCATCCCCATACCACCATTGCATTTTAATGTACAAACTGTTTCCCAATTCATTAAGCAATTAATACCTTTGCACTGAGCATTTCCTCGCCACAAAAAACGTCTTCTTATTTTGTCAATTTGCTTAGTGACCCCTTTCGGTAACCTAGTAGCTTGCATGAAATGCACTGGCATGGCTGACAGGATAGCTTTTGCCAAGGTTACTCTACCGCCGTACGACAGAAAGTTTGATTTCCATCCTTCCATCCGTTTCTGCACCGCCAGAATCATCGATTGAAAATCAATGATGCGAAGCTTTTTGATTGCCAGCGGTAGGCCTAAATATGTGATCGGTAACTGTGCGACCGGAGATGATAGAATATTCCTTATGGTGTGCGTCAGATGCGAGGGGATTGAGATTGGGACAAATGCACTCTTCGCTTTGTTTATCTTGAGACCCGTGAGTTCCTCGTATACATTTAGGACTTGTGTGATTATTTTCCACGTTAGAGGATGTGCTTCTGCAATAATGACAGTGTCATCTGCAAATTGGATTGTTTTCGGCGATAGGTGGACAGTTGGGGGCATGATCTGTTCCGCTTTTTGCATAAATCTGCTGAGTAAATCGGCCACTATGATGAAGAGCATTGGAGATAATGGATCTCCTTGCCTAAGCCCTCTCCCATGAGTAAATGAATCAGTGAGAGAGCCATTAACCCGGACCGCAGAGGTAGCAGATTGTAAGAGGGCTAGTACCGAGCTAATCCATTTCGGGGGAAATCCTCTTTTGATCAGAAGATTGGTGAGGAAACACCAGTCAACTGTGTCGAAGGCTTTTTCAAAGTCCACTTTGTATAAAATTGCCGGTAATCGTTGTGTATTGCAGAAGGCTAAGAATTCTCGCACCACCAGGAAGGATTCCATCATCGATCGGCCACGCACAAACGCTGTTTGATTCTGGGCAACTAGTGTTGGGAGATGCCTTTGTAGCCTGTTTGCCAAAGTCTTTGTTATGATTTTAACTATGGTGTTAATAACACTAATTGGGCGGTAATCAGAGATGCTAATGGGTGCACGTTTCTTTGGTATCAGGGTTATGGTTGCTTTGTTGATGGGCTTAATGTTTCTACCGGAGTTATGGAAATCCAAAATTAGATTCATGAGGTCATGTCGGATTATACTCCAGAAAGTTTTGTAGAACTCAGCAGGTAACCCATCTGGACCACTCGCCTTATCACTCGGCATTTCGTTTATTGCAGCGAGAACTTCGGTCTCCGATATGTGATCATCCAGGCATAGCAAGTCCAGGGTATGATTGGGGCCAACCTTTCCTTCCAGGCTGAATGGCCTTCGGCAGAAGTCTGTCCTCTTCAGCAGGTTGGCGAAATGGGACTTGATGTACTGCGGCAGTTGTGATTCTGGTATTGCCACCCCATTCTCATCTTGAACCGTGGTCATTGCATTCCTATTTTTCCTTCCATTTGTTATTGCATGAAAATATTTTGTGTTTTTATCGCCCGATTTTAACCATGCGCAACCTGACCTTTGTTTCCATCTTATCTCCTTGTCACGAGCTAGGGTGAAAATGTGTTCCTTTAATCTGATTCTTAGCCTGAATTCGATTGTGTTGAGATGTCTGAGCTCCTCTACTCGATCTAGTTGTCTAAGAACCCATTTGGATCTTCGGAGATATGTGTCTCTTTTGCAAAAAATTTCCCTCGCCCAACTCCGCAGATTTTCCTGTACTGCGAATATTTTCTTCTGAAAAATTCTCACTGGGTTAGAGGAATTAACCGTTGTTGCCCATGCGGCTGCCACTATGTCATGAACCTCCTGGTGTTTGAGCCAAAAATTTTCAAATTGGAATTTTTTCCTTGGTGGGTTGGTATGAGGTCTGATATTGAGCAAGAGTGGGGTGTGATCTGAGGCTCCAGCCGGTAAATCTTGTAGTGAGTTAGTGGCACCATATAAGTTCCAGTGGCAAGATAGGAACACTCTGTCTAGTTTAGAGAACGTTGGAGTCGGTCTCTTACTGGACCAAGTGTATGTTCGACCTTGGAGTGGAATATCCACCAAGTTGATGTCCCCGATCAGGTTATTAAATTCCGATAGCAGGCCCAGGTTCCTGATTTGGCCTGTGGTGTCTGCCAGGTCACGGTAAAGGTTAAAATCTCCAGAGAGTATCCACGGAAGATTATTTAAGTCACGGATCATACGGAGCTCATGCATAAATTCCATTTTTTTCGTGTCCTCCTGCGGTCCATAAACCGCAGTGTACATAAATAGAAAGTTATTAGTTTGTAATATCACTGAAACTGAAAAATTAAAAATGAATGAATTCAAGAGAGTGAATCTAGAACTCCACGCGAGCAAGATTCCTCCTCTCGATCCTTCTGCATTTAAAACCTCATATTGATTAAATTTCGCGGGGCACACTTGCCGCACACGGAAAATCGAGCAAGTGCTCCACTTAGTCTCTTGATAAGTAATTAAATCAGGATTCGCATCTATTGCTATATCCTTGATCACATCACATTTTTGCGAGTCACCCATACCCCTCACATTCCAATTTAAAATACGCAAGGGAAATTTAAAACATAAAGTTTGATCATTCATAGATAATGATTACACAAAAGTTGCTGATAGCAAATTAAAAAGAACAATACAGTGGGCTAGAGTACCAGCTAGCATCCAGCTATTCCTAAACGGTTAAGTTAACAAAAGCATGCAGCTCACTACCTATCCCCACCTAGGAAGCCTTAGTGGCCTTCTTCACCCGACGCATCCTCATCGTCGGTGAATTTGTCTTCATCACTATTGAAATCGAGTTCTCCTAGGATCGATTCGCCATAATCCTCATCATTACCCTCCTTCTCTGCCGGATTTGCATTGCTCGGCCCCTCTCCCTGCTGCAGAGGAATGTTCTGATCCACAACCCCGCAGAAATGTTCAATGTCCACTGACTTACTTGGATCGAGTGGGGCAGCCTCTAAGGTTTCAGTTTGCAGCGCTCTAAGCAGGTCTGCTTCGGTGAAGGGTGATTTCTGGGTTGGTTTCTTCTTTTTCCTAGTTTTTTTCGGTGAGTAGTTCTTGGTGAAACCTCAGACAGAGATACGGGCACTGCGGCGAAGGGATTGTGTTTGCAGCGCTCTAAGCAGGTCTGCTTTGGTGAAGGGTGATTTCTGGGTTGGTTTCTTCTTTTTCCTAGTTTTTTTCGGTGAGTAGTTCTTGGTGAAACCTCGGACAACCATGCAAAGAGTTACAAGTTCCTACAAGTGGGAACTCAGTTCATAGTGATGTGTTTGCACCAAAGCGATACAAGGAGTTCGACAGTCTCAATTTTGACAAGCTGGGCCCAATTTTCAAGAATCTGCGTGATCAGTTTTTTAATAAAGTTGGCAACGAATTCCTGATCGATCTGCCAGTCGACCTTTTTCATATCGAGGACCCTATATCCTCCATACTCGTTCATGTAGATGATTTGAAGGACTTGATTACACCAGAGTCGTGGCTCCCTACACCAATTATTCAGATCTTCATGCTATGAGTTAATATTTGTAATAATGCAAAAAATTGGCACGTCCCATTCATATTTACTAAAAATGATATTTCTACAATTATTTGCAGGTATGCGCACAAATACTACAAGGATGAATTTCTTAATGAGCTTATTGGTTTTATGGACCCTGAGAAAACATGTTGGAATCTTTTGATGGGTGGTGATGAAGATTGAGAATATGCTGATAAGTACATAAGGAAAGTATTGAAAGAAAACCGAGACAAGAAAATTATATTCATACCGTGTCATCAAAATTTAGTTCTCTCTCTCCATTTATATAATTTATTTCAATTTCTTTAATTTCATGGAAATTAAAAAATATAACTCGTGTGGTTCCTGATATGCAGAGATCATTAGGTACATATTGGTCATGCTGATGGTAAGAGAGCACTTTGCACGTGTTTGATTCCGATGCCAAAAGATCAAAAGTTCTACAGATCATCAAGGCCCTCAGAGTAAAGTTTTCAAACTTGAATTTTATTAATTACATTTTCAATTGTAAAATGTTAAATATCTTTCGTAAGTACTGATTATTCACTGTAATGATATTTTAACAGCCCCTACCGAATGGATAGGTGTATTGGAGGAATTGGAAAAAGTGCTAACTTGAAGGTTATTCAATGCAAGGTAATAATTTGTGTGTTAATTTGTGCATTTATTTAGTTCATAGTTATTCACTAACAGCTTATTGCATGCTTAATTATATTGTCTTAAATCTAATTGTTGTTTAATACAGCGCCCACAACAAAAGGGAGGATGGGAATGTGGATATTATGTCATGTTGTTCATGCATGACATAATAACTCGCTTCCTCGATGTTTTTCCGAACTTAAAGGTATGCATATTTTTTCCTAAAGGTATGCATATTCAATGTTGTTTCAAAAATACGCAATTGAAATTGTAATTGAACTATTCTATCATTTAAAAAATGCAGGACTTCCCCAAAAGTTACCACGAAACAAACGTCGACTACATTCGATCATTGTGGAGTATTTTTTTCTTGAAGGAAGTCTTAGTGGAAAAAAGTAAAACAATTTAGGATGTGTTATTTTAATTTGTAATAATTTAGGATGATTATAAATATGTAATAATTTAGGATGTGTTATTATAAATGTATGTAATTTAGGATGTGTTGATGTTAATTTGAGACCATTTTGTGACATATCCTAATGCTTTCATATATAGGCCAGCAAAAATATATGGTAGCTGGCCAAATATAAAAATATTTTTTTTTTAAAATAAAAAACAAATTAGTATCGGCTATCTTAAAGCGCCGATATTGATTTGGCCGTTCTTGATTACAATCAGGATCGGTTCTCTAATAAAAGTCGTTCCTGATTCTTAACAATTTGTATCGGCTATAGTAACAAGCGTTCCTGATTCTTACTATTAGTATCGGTCCTCTAGAAAACTGTTCCTGATTCTTAACAATTTGTATTACTATTATTATCGGTTCAAGAAGGCTGTTCCTGATTCTTAACAATTTGTATCGGTTTTATTAAGAGCCGTTCCTTATTCTTACTATTAGTATTGGTTCTCTAAAAAAGTTGTTCCTGATTCTTAACAATTTGTATCGGTTTTATTAAGAGCCGTTCCTGATTCTTAACAATTAGTATTGGTTCCACTACTACAGAAATATAGATTGCACACGGACATAAACAGGGGAGCTACACGGATTTCCTGCCGTGTGGAGTGCGAGGGTGTATAATCCCTGAATAAATTATACACGGATATTTACCCCGTGTGCAATTCCGGAGAGCTACACGGATTATTACATAAACAACCGTGTTCAATTCCTTGCCAGTGGCGCTCTCCAAAGCTGAGCTACACAGATTGTAACATAAACAGCCGTGTAGCTCTCCTCTTTCTACACGGACATTTAACTAAATATATGTGTAGCTCTGCTCTTTCTACACAGACTTTTAACTAAACATCCGTGTAGCTCTCATCTTTGTACACGGACTTTAACTAAATATTCGTGTAGCTCTCTGAACTATCATACACGGACTTTAGTTAAATATCCGTGTAGAATTAACTAAATTTTTTTTTGTATTTGTGCATGGATTATTTTATAAATTACTATTCTTACACGGAATTTTGTTAAATATCCGTGTAGGGTTGTCTTATAATTTCTTTTTTAGTTTTTTTTTTTTGCTAGCCTCCTGTTTTGCTAGCCAGTATTTAAATTTTTCAGATAGCAATTTAAAATTCATGTACATGAAATTATACAAAATTATACAAGTCCAATATTTAGCATTACAAAATTATACAAATTCATATTTATCATTACAAAATTCTAACCGAAACCATAAAAATATAAAATTCTACTATCAACATACATAACAAAAAAAAGCATAAAAGCATCAACATATATACATATTGCCTTTTGTACATATACAATCTCATGTGATCCACATATAACATATACTCCTCAAGATCTAATACAATGTTTGTAGATCAAGTTATGTCCTTACCAATTAGTAAGCATGTGATGAAGCTTTGGCCCAATTTCCGCTAAGTTGGGCTCATGTTGCCAAAACGCTTGGTTATGATCTAGTTTGGACAAGAATTTCATACAAACTAAGGCGTATTAGATCCAACATATCAAAAAGGAGAGTGCCTATGTGATCCATGACATGATGCCTCTTGGTTAAAGGTCTCCAACATATTGCATCTCCAATAAAAAAATACATTTCATCAACATATATGTGCATGCATGCATAATAGAGAATAAACATTCTCCTTTAAATTCAAATTTTTTTCGAATTTCAAATTTTTTCCAAATTTCAAAAAAAATTTCAAATTTCAAAATTTTTTCAAATGTGGCCGCCCCCACGCTTGGGCTCCCCACTCAGCCGACTTCCCCCCGCTTTTGCGTGGCTGCCCCCACGCTTCAGCTCCCGCTCAGCCGAACTTTCCGCCATTTTTGCATTATCTTAAGAAATCAAGCATGCATGAATTACACATGACCTAAATAAGTAATAATAAGTAACAGAAAATTAGAAGAAGAAAAGAAAAATATATATATGCTAACCTTAGAAAGATAGAGAGGAGAAAATAAAAACTTCAAAGATCTCTGATCTCAGCTGCTAGCATTTGCAGAAATCAAATCCACATTCAATACAGAGAGAGCGAGAGAGAGACAGTATAAAAGACTTGATCAAAACGGCGCTGGAAGGAGAAGGCCTTTTATACTAATTAAAACCCTACACAGCCTTTTATACACGGATTTATACTTATTAATCCGTGTAGCTCTCTAAATAATCATACACGGCTATTTATAATAAAATCCGTGTACATTTCTACTATTTCTACATGGATATATTATCAAAAATCCGTGTATATATTCCTACACGGATATTTAACAAAAATCCGTGTAGCTCTCTCAATTTTTTCCACACGGTCTTCTTTTCACACGGATTTTTGATCCCTAATAAACCGTGTAGCTCTCTCAAACAATTCTACACTGATTATTAACTAAAAGTCCGTGTATAATTCCTACATATTTTTTGGACTTTCAAAAAATCATATTTGGTACACGGTTTTTATATAAAATTGAAAAAACGGTGTACAATGTGCAGTGTAGAATTACCATTTTTGTAGTAGTGTAATTCTCTGATAACAGCCGTTCCTGGTTCTTAACAATTAGTATCGGCTCTTTCACCGATACAGATTAGTTATACTATCAGTAACTGCTGGATCAGTATCGCCCCCTTTCCGTTCCTGATAGGCGATTTTCCACTAGTGTAAACAATCTTGAGCTTCAGAGTGATGTACCGTAAAGAAGTGTTCTTTTGTATTGCATAAACTTGACTGATAAAAATTTAGATATTGAGTTTGATGAGACTTGAAGGCCTGTGGGACGTAACGCAGGTGTATTTGCATCGTGAGTGAGACTGGAGGCTAGACACTCTTCTAAAGAAGTTGACACAACTAAAACTGCACTACCTTCTATGGTCAAATGGTTGTAGAGAAAGCAAAGGATGTATTGCGTGGTGAACAAGGATAAGGGCCCCTAAACACTCTTCTAAGGCATACTCTATTGGGACGAAAGTTGCAAAGATGGATGTGAGGAACAATAGGAAGAAGAAATAATTGACCCGTATTCAATTTTTCAAGGCATACTCTTCTAAGGCATACTCTAGGAGAAAGTTGCTCTAACTTGACCCGTATTCAATTTTTTTTCTTTATGATAGATTCAAAATTGTTGGTGGTGTGTACAAACCTAATTTATCATTCATTTTTACAGATTTTTATTTACTTGACACCACCAAATTAACCCTTGTTTCATATGTGGGTTGTGTTTATTATTTAATGTTCTGTGCAAGTTAATTTAATTCAATATATGAAAAAACCTTAATTACTTCAATATTTCTAATTCACATTCTGTATGTATCAGCTATTTAACTAATATAGCTAGATCACCTTTACCCACGGCTTCAACCGTGAAGAATTAAAAAAAAAACTGAATCACCATTATCCACGTTTGCTCTGGAGTCAACCGTGGGTAAAGGAAAATCTAGTCACGGTTAAGGAACCGTGGGTGTACTCCTGCACTTTTAGCATAGTTAACGATTAATTAATTATGAGACAACAAGCTAATTACACCTGTAATTGATTAGATTCCAATTTGCCGCTGAAAGGAACTATGGAACCCATGATATATAATTACAAGCACTTGAGATCAAGCGTGCAGTGCAGTACCCAATCAGACCATGCATCTCCTTCCCAAAATGGAGGGGTCCTGAGTCCTGACAATTCAACCTAGACTGACTGGATTGAAGTATTTGTCTTGATCCTAATTAGTTCCAGTCACGTGATATATAATGCACGCTGGAATATTTTTTTATCAAGCATAGGCATAGCCCCATTTCATATGGCATGCAGTATGGGCAGTTGGAGCACATAATCTTCTTTATTGCTTTATTACATGTCTACCAATTTCACTTACATTATTGTTTCCTTTGAAAGTTACCCTTCTTTCACGCTTCCTCCATATATTCACCCCTCTCATCATATCATCCCCTCTGGAGTGTGGGCCCCTCTACTTTGCATGCATGCAACCTTTCTCTTATAAGAGAGGCAGTGGTTGAGGACACTTTCGAGCATCCTTTCAACTATGGAGGCAATTGCAATTGCATTGCTTCTCATGCTCTTTGGATTGCATATGTTAGTTCAGGGAACAGCTGGTTTGTTTTTTTTTTGTTTTTTCTTCTCTATGTTTACTTGATGGCAATTATAACTGTTTAATTGATTTTATTAGTTCATGCTGCAGAGGGGCTCCATTATGATTATTCTGCTTCTACTGAGGTACATACAGATCCTCTCACAATATTACGGTACAAAGAAAAATTAATGTTTATTCAAATGTAGTAGACGGAGGATAATTTAACACTCAGATGTGTCATATCTTCATCAGACACCTTTACTGTTTATAAATTAAATAGTGGGTGCAGGTTTTTCTATTTATATATGCATAATTAATGCATTACATATATAGAATGGACATAATATTGTGTTATTTTTTCTAGTATTTTTTTGTTAACAAATAATTAATTTTAGATTATAAAAAGATATATGGTGACATGACATCAATTTTATTGACCTTTGTTATTTTGTTCTACCAGTGCAAGTCACATTCAGAGCCAGCCCTTTACCGAGGAGGAATACTGACAGAAAGCATGGGGCAAATTGAAGTGAAAAACTATAGAACTGAGAATGGAACCTATTCCCCAGGGTTTCTTTTAAATAATCTAACAGAGGGTACCATATACAGCTTCTCTTGTGAGTACACATCTTGATCTTGTGGTGCCTTCTGCCATTTTTTTTATACCACTTAAGAGTTTTCCAAGAAAAAGTACTGTGACACCTGTAATTTCCGAACTTTTCTGATCAATTTCATAACATTTTCCCAGGCTGGGTGCAGATAAAAGGAAGACACGACTCAGCTCTTATAAAAGCAAGGTTAAACACTGCTACTGGGACAAGTTGCATTGGAACAACACTTGCAAGAAGCCACTGCTGGTCGTTTCTCAAGGGAGGCTTTGTACTTGATTCACCTTCCAAATCATCTCTTCTCTATTTCAAGGTCAATTATTTGTAATATTTTAGCATGATTTGTATTTGTTAATCTTGTCTGTCCTCCTGCAAATATTGATTGGAACCATGCAATTAATGACTTGTCCATGTCCACTTGGTTCATCATGAATTCCTTTGCCTTTTTCTGGATGATCTCTACATATATATGATTGAGTCTATACTGGTTTAATGCAGGAGGTACCTCGGATAATTTTTAATTGTTCTTTCTTTACTAACCATTATGAACATGACCTCGACGGACTTTTATATTGACATATCTTTTTTGAATACTTGCAGAACAGCGACCAAAATGATACTGTTATCTTAGTCAAAAGTGCATCCTTGCAGCCATTTTCGCCAGAGCAATGGAATCAACATCGGGATGATAGTATCCAAAAGGTAGTTCATACTATATTTTCCTCTTTCATAACTTAAAACCACATTACTAATTAATTATATCATCTGACATTTAACAATAGAAAAATTGATTCTGTATCCAGAGGAGAAAGCGTTTCATTACTGTGCATGTTTCCAATGCTCAAGGAAACCGTGTCAGAGGTGCAAATGTCACTGCACAACAGCTTTCAAAAGACTTTCCTTTAGGCTCTGCAATCTCAAGCACCATCATAGGAAACCAGCCCTATCAGGTTTTTTCATATACTCCTTCAAGATGCTCTCTCTCAAAGAATTAAATAAGCTAAAAAAATTTACCACATATAAATTATTAAATGAACTACTGTACTCTAGTATCAAAATACAATATAATAAGAGAACTACCAAAAAGATTAATATAAACTAGAAAACATTTTTCTCTAATTTATTATAGGAATGGTTTGCTGAGCGATTTAATGCAGCAGTATTTGAAAACGAGCTCAAGTGGTATGCAACAGAGCCCCAGCAAGGCAAGTTGAACTACACCTTGGCTGACAAAATGCTAGAGTTTGTCCGAGGGCACCAAATCATGGTTCGAGGTCACAATATTTTCTGGGAAGATCCCATGTATACGCCTTCTTGGGTTCGAAGCCTCACTGGTGATGCTCTGAGAGCAGCAGTGAATTCTCGAATCAGGAGCCTACTGAGAAGGTTTGTATTGTATGTTGAGCAACAGTTGATGATAAAGCACCTGTCATAGATTGTTTCTTTTAGATTTGAAGGTCTATGATTGCAGCATGGTACACTGGTAATAATCCTATTAGAGCACACAGATAACAACAGAACTGCAGAAAGTGTACCAGCTTATCACAGCTTTTTTTCTTAATGCAACATAGATAACAATAGAACCCTGTCAGTACATTCCCAGCCTTCTATTTGACTTCATATGTTTGTTGACGCTTAATTACAATTTTAGCATTTTGGAGTAATTTATAAACGACTGTAATTTATGTCAGCAGAAATTAGATAAAAGTGTTATAATAATAAAAGCTAACCATTACCATTCCATCATGTACCAATTCCAGGCTAGTATGGTCATAATCAAAAGGTTCCTTTTTTCTTCTTTCAGACAACATTTACTTTTTAGGCTGAGTAAACTAGCCAAGAAATAACAGTTGTCATAATACCTGTGAACGTCCTGATTTGGATAACACTGGTATTGACTTTTGAGTAATGAGGTTTCAAGCTTTATATTTTGTTTAAACTTCTTTTATGGAAACAAAATTTAGATACAAGGGCGATTTTGTGCATTGGGATGTAAGTAACGAGATGCTCCACTTCAATTTCTACGAGGAAAGGCTTGGGCCTAATGCTACACTTGAATTCTTTCAAACCGCAAAACAAGCGGACCCACTCACTACTTTGTTCATGAACGATTTCAATGTGGTGGAGACTTGCGAAGATGACGATGCAAGTGTGGATAACTACGTTGTTAGATTGAAGCAACTTATGCAAGGTGATGAAGGTATGCTCCAAGGGATTGGATTGGAGGGGCATTTTGGGAAACCAAATATCCCCCTTATGAGAGCAGTGCTCGATAAGCTGGCAACTCTCAGGCTGCCAATTTGGTTGACTGAGATTGATATCAGCAGAACTTTCGGTTTGCAAAATCAGGTTAGAAAATTGCTTTTATTATAATCTGTGATTTATACTTCAATGCCGTAACTCAAGGTCCAATACAGTTTTTTTTTTTTTTTTTTGGTTGAAACTTGAAAGCCCGTAGGTGATTGCATTGATTCAAAAGAGTTACAAACTAGTTGTTACATGATATTAGATAATAAGTGTTTTTAAAAGTATTCAGCTGTAAACAAATAAAAAGACACAGGTCAGATCTAATAGTGTTACGTAACTGTCTGATTAATTTTGGATTGTTTTTCCTTGTAATGATCCAAGCAACCTTCAATCATTCATTTCTGTGCAAAAACAGAATCTTAATTTGACATATTTGCTTGTTTAATTTTTGAATTTTCATATAGGCAGCATACTTAGAAGAGGTACTGAGAGAAGGCTTCTCTCATCCATCAATGCACGGCATAATACTATGGACAGCTTTAGAGCAAAGTGGATCGTGCTATCAAATGTGCCTCACAGACCCAAATTTCCGCAACCTCCCCGCTGGAGATGTGGTGGATAAACTCTTACAAGAATGGCAATCCAGAGATATAAATGGAAAAACTAATGTGCGTGGGTCCTATAGTTTCAGTGCATTTCTCGGAGAGTATGAAGTTTCCGTTAGTTCTGGTAATGCAACTAAAACAGTGACATTTTCTTTGGATGGTAGTGCAGAGACTAAGCATATTAACATTCAGCTAATGTAGATACGAGTATTAAGTGACAAAGCTGGAGTTTGAATTGATAAAAATTTACAGTAGCGACATCCGCTCTTATTTGTATCTTAAATGTGTGAATTTTCTATGTAAGAATATTCTATAGGAAACATTTATGTAGTTGGTATGCAGTTGCACTCATTGAAGTTCCAAGGTCAAATTAGCAAGGGTTGGTATTATTTGGAACATTTTGTCTAATAAACATCGCATTAGATACTTGTGGTACATGCATATATATGATCTTGGAGGTTTCCTTTCGAATATTCATTCAATTTTGGTCAACACAAGAGAAAACATGCTACTATTGGCAAAGAACACTAGTTATTCCTTCATTTTCTTTGGTTTTTTCTTACGCTTTAAGTTTCTAATTCTCTAGGACCTCACTAGATACTGCCTAATTTGGACCAGTATATCGAATTGGCTTTTCAATTTTGCACAAAAAAAATCTCAAGTATATTTCAAGTAGCTCCACTTGGCATGTGTAGTCAATTAGACAACATCAAAAAGCTCACAGCAGAACCACAAGATGTTATCAGAACTCGGAGATTATCACAAAAATTACATACATAAAGCAATGCAAATCTTCTATTAATGGAAGGGATTTTTTAAGTAGTCGAGAAGCATTTTTGTAATGACCAAATACAACTCAGATTAAATCATACAGTACAAAGGTTGGAACAAAAGCTATTTCCTTTTTCAACATATTATTGCACATAAGCCATGGAATTCAACTTCAGCAATGCCAACAGGCTTTATCTTTTCTAATTACCTGCATTTATTTAAAATACATCCATTGCAATACACAGAAAATTGTCTTTCCTCATTGCAGCTTACATTACATGGTACCATTTGCACATTCATAAAACCAACCTTTTTAAGCAGAGGAAGGAGCATCTGGCTGGTTTTCAGGTAGGGCAGCTTGAAATGCTGGTATTTCCTCGTACGCCTTGTGTAGCCTAGCAAGTGTTGGGTAATTAGACTACAAACAAAAGGAGAAAATAAATCTCATGAGCTTTTCATTTCAAGAAAAATAATAACATTGAAAAATCTTAAAATACTCTTAGAATGAAAGAAACATTGAGAAAAAAAAAAAATCTCATGCTCTCTATTGATTAATCTTAGAATGATAGAAACATTGAAAAATCTTACAATATCCATCTTCATTCGCTTGATCGCCGCATAAATTTGTGAGGCCAGAAACACATCGGCCTGCAATTAATTACATAACATATTTTTCATGCTGAGAATAACTGGTAAGAAGAATCAAAGAGTTCTAACTACAAACAGAAAAAGACTAAACAAGAGATTGACATTAAGTAGAATGTTGGCTCCAGAAAGGCAAGTAAACAGTATAAAGCTGAATGGAGAATATCACAATTTCTATCCACACAATAACAGAAATTAAATATCGGCATTAAATAACAAGAGGTCACTTTTTATAAAATAATTTATTGGAAAATCCCTCCACAACATCAAAGAAATCAATTACGTATAAAAAAGCAAGAGCACCTTCTATGTTCCAAATATTTTAAAAAGTATTCCAATTAAATATTTTATTTTTCTTGTTTAATTTGAGATAAAATGCAGTGAATGATTAATCAGATTATTCTGAAGCAAAATGGGGACAGAATGTGTAGAGAAGATATTCATATTTTGTAGGAGTATATATGATACTTCCAAAGTTAGTAGTGGTATGCATGATATTGCTCTATTTGGAGGTTCTAAGTAATATTTTATTGCATATGCATCCAAGTAAAACTGCCAATTATTTAAAAGTTTCAATGCAACCTGATGAGCATTTGATCAATCTGCTGGGAAAACATTAATAAATAAAAGACAGGCCATAACTCTAAGCAGACACTCACCAATCCGACTTTATCTCCAGTGGCATATTTCCCAGCACAACCTTTTAACAACTTCTCAACGGCTAGATATTCATAAATAAACAGACAACTGAAGATTAGCAGGTCTCATAACATCAATGGTTACTAGATAACCCATAGAGAAGTGTCAAACTAGTGCAAACAATAATAATATTAATAAAAAAAATTAACTTTTATCCACCCTCTTCTTAGCTGCAATAACTCACACATGAAAGTATCAAATAGGTTCAAAAAAGTAAAACTGATTAATTACGGAAGTTCCGTAATTAATCAGTTCAGGCTTTTTTAAGCTTAGGGCCCGACTCAATATAAAATATTGAGCTGTTTAACTCATTGGTTCATGAGCCGGCCCGGCTCATTAGCAGCCCTAACGGAACCAGTTGGTGCCTGGTAATGAGAGGTAGATGCTGGTACTGGTCATGACAGTACAAGGGCCAGATCTAGTTATTCTGATCACAACAACCAACCTGCTAAGCCTTTACTTATTTGGTTGATGGCCCATGCGTTCTTTTCCTCAGAACCAAGCTTTTCTTCAATATAGTTCTGTTAAAAAGGACAAAAAGGTAAAAATTGGAGCTAAAATATTTTTACAAAACTTAAGTACAAAGAAGCCCACCAGAATTGATCCTTTAAAAAAGATCCAAGATTTGTGGAATTTGCACAGAAAAGGAAAGTACTGTAACTAGCACGACGCCAGCAGGGTTAGATCATCCTAACAGAAAAGAAAAGAAAAATGGGAGTGACTTACCAATACAGCAAGGTTGTGGAGTGGCTGGATACCTGAACAAACTATGCTTGCTATCTGAAAATTAGGAGAGAGATGTACTATAGTATAATTAGAAGTGCATTCTGTTATGATGAATAAGGTTTACACTAATAGATTTGCTGAACCATATGCAAGATGAAATTACCAAATTGTTTAAAACAAGTGATGGAATCATGAGATAAAATTACAACAGCAACATCAGTAACAAAGTATAAGCTCATTTCTTATGTACCTGAAGGTTTAATGCTTTGTTTTTGAGATCCTGAGGCAAGAGGGGAATTTGAGGGTACTTGTCTTCTAAATACTGGCATTCATCCACGGATTCAAAGGATAGAAAAGAATAGAATAGAATGAAAGAAAGAAACACAGTTAAATAATAGTTATAACTAAGGAGTCAGCTATGCTATGCTCACTAAAGCTATTGCAAAGGAGTCAGCTATTAATGTATCTCCGTCAAGTAGTGCAGGGACATACTTCATTGGATTGATCTCCTCAAACTCTGCAATCAAAATTTATCAAAGACAAGTTGTAATCAGAACAATTACAGTAGTAACACTGGATGCTTGGATGCTTACTAGGATCGAATTGCTCTCCTTTTAGAAGATTCACTGCCTTGTACTCGTACTCCAATCCTAATAAATAAAAAATAAAACATTTGAAGAAGAGGCAACAAAATTGAAAGCTCAAATTCAAGAGTCACGGGTCTTTCCCTTTCCCTTTCCCTTTGAAATTTGAAGAGGAAATTCCACCGCAACTCTGTTTGCGTAAAAAAGGCATCAGAACGAAATAAGAACCTTTGAAATTGAGAAGGATTCGGATTCGGTGAGAACAGGAGCTACGCCAGTAAGAGTAAAGAGTAAGCTTCCCTTTGCCTTGATCCGCCATTTCCCAAGTTGAGATAAACAAGAACCGCCAGAGAGAGAAATCAGGATTGATTCGCCAAGACCCTAACCTAGGCTGTAAACGGATCGGATATTATATGTCACTATCCGGATCCCTTTACAAATTCCTAGTCCTAGATACGGAATTCATTCGTCCGGATCGGATCGGTTTCATGTTTCGGAAATTAATACGGGTAACTATTTGTTTTCGTTGTTGTCACTTGTCAGCAAGACAAGATCCAGATAGATACTGAAAATTTAAAATCTCCTAAAACAATTATGTATGGCATGCGCAGGTGACTGGTAGGACCACCAATGTTTACTCCTTGCACTTGGAAACAAATATATAGTGCCTGCATTAGGAGAGTCCATATCCCACCCACCAAGGCACCAACCACACAAATCATCTCATCTCATCTCATCTCATCTGTTTCTAGAATGCACACTCTAACATTATCATCACAGGCCAATACCATACCAGCAACACAACAATAACTTCTGAATCCAATTCAAATTCAATTTTTGCCTTCCAAGATTTTTTTTTAGATATTTAAAAATTAAATCTTCAAAAAAAAAAGAATTGATTGTTTTTTTCAAAAAATAGATAGAACTGCATCATTGGTGCAATTTCACCAATGGTGCAGTTCAATCAGCCAGTTCTTAGTGCAATCTCATCAATTTTCGGATAAATATGTGATCAAGATAGAGTTTAATGTCTAAAAAATATTGAAATTGTACTATTGGGGTGGTTCCAAAAATTTAGACCTGATGGAACCACACCATTGGTTTCAGTTCCATCTATTTTACGAAAAAAAAAAATTATTCTCTTTCTCAAAAATTAAATATTTAACTTGTAAAAAAAATTCTCCATCCAATCAACATTGTCTTATCAGTCTAGGTTACACGTGGTTTCCAACCTTTAAAATTTCCAATCACCTAAATATTACACGAGTAATAGTATCAAGCAAAAATAATTGGGACTGTAGATTATTGGAAGTGCGCAAATCCGATCAAGCGCACTCAATCGCACAACCGTGTCGGACCGAGAGCGCCACGATGGACCTCCTTTTCGTAGCGTACGGAGCCTCTTCCGACGACGAAGCACCTCCCAAGAGACTTAGATCCGACATTTCTCTCTGCCTCTGCCTCTACCTCTGGCAGACCGGCCCCACCGCTCCCCCCCGCCTGGGCCCACTGACCATCATCCTCCCCTTCTCCCGGGGAGATACATCTCCAAGCGCGAAAGCGAGAGATCCAACACCTCGGCGGCTACCTAGTTTACTTTTTTCTTTTATTTTCCGGATTTGATTTATTTTGCTAATTTCTCCAAATTTGTTACCTCAAATATTCCACAAAAATTAGTAAATGTGCATTTAAATATTCTTTATATGTTGTGAAAATTTTAGAAAGAAATTCAAAGGGATAAAAATATATGATTTTTTTAAAAAAATGGACAACAATGATGAACAAATGGTTTGTGCTGTAGTACTGCTAGTGAATTGTATTAGAGGCACATCCCTCATTTTGATACTTGCCGGCCCGAAGTTTTTAAATGTAGCACCAATAAAAAAAAATAAACCAAAAAGGCATCAAATCTGAAAAATTCCAGAAGTAGCACGACTGCAGATTGGCTGAGCGGCCCCAGAAATGGGGCCGCATTTTGGCTGAGCGGTCCCCTATTTTTTTTTATTTGAAACAAAATTTGTTTTTGGTATTTTGTTAGTTTGTTATAAAAATGATTGTATTTGTTTAAGTTTTAGTTTGTAATGTTGTTTAAATTGATGTATTTTGTCGTAACGTATTTTAGAAATGTCGTTCGTTTCAAATATTTTATATATGTCGTTCGTTTCAAATATTTTTTTGTACGAGGAGATAATGATATAATGAACAAAATAAATAAATAACCAAAACCAATAACAAAGCAACAAAATAAATAAGTGACATAATCTAACAAATAAGTCCAGTATCTGACAAAACATCTAACAAATAAGTCCAGTATCTGACATAATCTACAAATCATACATCTTCATCTACTTCTTCTTCCTGAACCCTCGACTCCGTCTGAAGAGTGGCGTCTCGTCAGTATCTCCTGAGTCTGTGTCTGTAGAGTCCTCCGCCTAGACATTTGCAGACTGGACCGGCTCGTCACAAACCTCCTAAATCTCAGATGTCTGTTGTACTCCAGGACCAAAAACCGTAGTCTGTCCAGACTCAGGCTGCGTGAATAAATACGCATGTCTGGCAATGGGGTCATCAAGGGGGACATGCTGTGAGGATTGTCCAGGAAACTCCAAGATGGGCTCTGTCTGAACATACCCTGGCCGATAAGCAGTGTTGGGTTTTGAGGCTACCCAAAGCCATTAGGCTTAAGCTGCGGAAATACCGTAAAACAAAAATTTTACTTCTAACTCAAGCCAAAAGGATTGAAGTGGTGTGTCGGATTATCTACCGAGTGTTACAGACCTGTTCAATCTTTTTCTTAGATTAAAAGCCATAAATAAAACTTTACTTATTCAGATCATAAATCAAGTGGTATGTCGGATAATTACCGAGAGTTACAGACCAGATTGATCATGTACAGACCCAAAGTAGTAAAACCGTATTTACTTGTATTTTAATCAGTTTATAGATCTACTCCTTTGATTGATTTCTAAAAGATTAAATATATTTAACAATTAAATAGATTAATATAACATTTCTTTACCTTGCTTTCAAATTCAAATTGGAATGCAGTCTGACCCGGTTAAGTAAGCACCAAAAATATAGTGCCTCTATCGGTTATCCATCAGGAACTACCAGAGAGTTGGTATTTCTTTTGCCAGAAATACTATACCAACAGTATTCGAAAAGTCACAGTTTTCGGTAAATCACTATTCACCGAAAGTACGAATTTTCTGACAAAACACTATTAACAAGAATAACTTTTATTCTCGCAAAAATATATATATGGATAATCAGATTTTCTGCAAATCACTATTTGAGAGAGAAAATTAGATATGAATCGAATCGGATTCTAATTCGTACTTTGATTTGGACTTGGAATGGATTTCTCTATTTTTCTCATTTTCATGCCATTATATAGCATTTTGTGGCGGTTTTAGAGATGCAAAACTCAAATTGAATTTGGCATTTTATAATATATTTAATTAAACATTTTCATTTAATTTAATTTAATTTAATTTAGGTTTTTAAATTAAATTCTAAATTTAATTTAGGCCTAAATTCAAATTGGACTTTTTGGTCCAAAATATTAATTCATAATTAACATTTTAATCCATATAATATATATATACAATTATTCTGAATAATTGTATTTCTTGCGTTTGCGATAAATTTATACGACGTGTCATATACGTTTATAAATTTAATTCGGTTTAAGCATGTCATCTCCATGACATATATTTTATTCTTAATTATAACACTTTATAATTAATCAAAAAATTTCTCTGATTACTTTTCTATTGGTGTGACCCTATAGGATCTGTGTTATGTTGGTAAATAGAATTAGAACTGTTCTAACTTCTATAATCATAGGTGGCACCTGGCAAGTACATTATGACACCAATTACACAGATGATGCTGTACCGTACAATATCACAATCCAGTAAACAATTTACTTCGTGTTAATTATTTTGTCTCATAGCTATCAGATTAGTTTCAAGGTAGGTGTGTGTCATCCTTGCAAACTTAATCTTTTCTTGATCCTGAATAGATTATCAAATATGTTTACTCTTGTAATCATACTGGATCCAGATAATCATATTCTATCAAGGGGCCTAGTGATGCTATAGCTCGTATTGAGATACGAGGGACAATAGTATTTTTGATAAACCATCTTTTCCTCCGCATAAGCTATGTATACCGAAGAACTACCCTTATAGCTACTTTTTACGGATAGCGTTAGATAGCAATCACACATATACATCTCTTATGTAGGAAAAATGAATATCTCATACTTTAGAACTTAACACTAAAATGAAAACATTAATAACACAAACATAATTCCATTTAGTGTTTCATTTGGGGTCTGTCAAATATTATGTTCTCTAACATGTATCTGTGTGATTAAAATGACAACTCTTTGTCTATGGTTTGTAAAACTTAATAATCATTTAATCCACACACTAACCTTATCGCGGTAATTAGTGTTCCTGCTAATTACCTTGGTTAGAGACTTTTAAGAGTGTTATCATCTATATTATGAAGTTTCACAATTCCAGTCATGAACTCGAAATGATTCATAAATTCAATAATATTCAAGGTAACAAAATGATTAAACACAATAATTAAACATTCAATTCATGAACAAAGTTTTATATAACAAATTTATCGTATTATTGACTTCTAGATTATTACAAACTAACAATCTCCCACTTAAGCTAGGAGCCAATCATCGTAGGCCCTATCTTATACAAATCTCTATTTTCTAAAAATCTCATAGATCTAAAGAAAATCTCATAGCCAATCTCCTATGTGTCTTAGACCCATAGAAGCAGTATGCATCTGATGCTTGGCTTGAGGAAGAGGTTTTGTAAGTGGATCAGCTGTGTTGCTGGCTGTGTCAACTCTATATATCTTTACGTCACCTCTATCTATGATTTCTCGTATGAGGTGATAACGGCGTAGAATATGTTTGGATTTTGAGTGCGATCTCGGTTCCTTGGCCTGAGCTATAGCTCCATTGTTATCACAGTAGAGGTCCACAGGGCCTTGAACACTGGGAACCACTCCTAGTTCGCTAAGGAACTTCTTAATCCATAAACCTTCTTTTGCTGCCTCGGATGCTGATCTGTACTCAGCTTCGGTGGTTGAGTCTGCAGTAGTTTTCTGCTTTGAGCTCTTCCAGCTCACAGCACCACCATTGAGTATGAACACATACCCGGACTGTGATCTCGAGTCGTCTCGGTCAGTTTGGAAACTTGCGTCTGTGTAACCATTTACCACGAGTTCTGAGTCACCACCGTAGACGAGAAACATATCCTTAGTTCTTCTCAAGTACTTAAGGATATTATTTGCAGCAATCCAATGATCCATGCCTGGATTAGCCTGATATCTACTCGTAACACTCAAAGCGTATGAGACATCAGGGCGAGTGCACAACATGGCATACATGATAGAGCCAATAGCCGAAGCGTATGGTACTTTACTCATGTTGCTTCGCTCATCAGTTGTCGAAGGACACTGAGTCTTGCTAAGCTTTGTGTCATGATTCATTGGCAGGTACCCCCTTTTGGAATCCTGCATGCTGAACCGATTCAGCACTTTATCAATGTATGTGCTTTGACTCAATCCTATGAGTCTTTTCGATCTATCTCTATAGATCTTGATGCCTAATATATAGACTGCCTCGCCCAAGTCTTTCATCGAGAACACTTTCTTTAATGAAGATTTGGCTTGTTGCAATAACGAAATATCGTTTCCCATCAGGAGTATGTCATCTACATATAAGATTAGAAAGGCGATGGCACTCCCACTAGTTTTTCTGTATACACAAGGTTCTTCTTCGCATCTGACAAAGTCAAACTTTTTGATCTCTTCGTCAAATCGAAGATTCCAATTCCGTGACGCTTGCTTCAATCCATAAATGGATTTAAGAAGCTTGTACACCTTCCCAGCATTCTTTGGATCTTCAAAACCCTTGGGCTGTATCATATACACGTCCTCTTCTAAATTTCCATTTAAGAAGGCAGTTTTGACATCCATTTGCCATATTTCATAATCATGAAATGCGGCAATTGCTAGGAGCATCCGAATTGACTTAAACATAGCCACGGGCGAAAAGGTTTCGTTATAATCTACACCGAGAATTTGTTTGAAACATTTCGCTACTAGCCGTGCTTTGTATATAGCCATATTACCATCCATGTCTGTTTTTCTTTTGAAAACCCACTTGTTATCTATGGGTTTTACCCCATCAAGTGGTACAACTAGGTTCCAGACCGTGTTGTCATACATGGATTGTATTTCGGATCTCATGGCCTCTAGCCATTTTTCAGAGTCGGGTCTATCCATTGCTTCCGCATAGGTCAGTGGATCTTCAGTGTCAAACACTGAAATCTCGTGTAATCCCATGTACCTTTCAGGTGCATGAACTATCCTTGCTGACCTACGTAGCACTTGTTTTTCTGGCTGTTGAACTTCATCCACAACTGTTTGTGGGTTCAGTTCTATTTCAACTTGAGTCGAAGTATCTGAGCTCGGGACTAGAACCTCTTCCACAACTACTTGTGGATTTGGTTCTTCCAGATGCTCATCAGCTGAAGTAACAAATGGTGGGTTTATCTGATCTTGTTCAGATATTATATTGTGTGATATATCTTGAACTTTTTCAAGTATTACATTACTCCCACTACTTCCTCTTGTAAGAAAATCTTTCTCCAAGAATATACCATTACGAGCAACAAATATTTTGTTCTCGGATTGGTAATAGAAGTAATATCCTCTCGTTTCCTTAGGATACCCTACGAAAAAACATTTATCATATTTAGGACCAAGTTTGTCAGACGTCAGGCGTTTGACAAATACTTCGCAACCCCAAATTTTAAGAAAATATATGTTTGGAACTCTTCCAAACCATAACTCATACGGAGTCTTTTCTACTGATTTAGATGGAACCCTATTTATCGTTAGTGCAGCAGTTTCTAGTGCGTGGCCCCAAAACGATTTTGGTAGAGTGGCGTTACTCATCATGGAACGAACCATATCTAACAGAGTTCGATTCCTTCTCTCAGAAACACCGTTCCATTGCGGTGTCCCTGGAGGCGTGAGTTGTGAGACTATCCCACATTCCTTTAAGTACATTTTAAACTCATAACTTAAGTACTCACCTCCACGATCTGATCGTAAGGTCTTAATACTTTTATTCAGTTGATTTTCTACTTCAGCCTTGAATTTTTTGAACTTTTCAAAAAATTCAGACTTATGTCTTATCAGGTAGACATAACCATATCTACTATAATCATCAGTAAAAGTGGTAAAGTAATAATAATCGTTTCTTGTACAAGTACTCATAGGTCCACATACATCGGTATGTATGAGATCTAATAAGTCACTTGCCCTTTCTCCCTTTTTAAAAAAAGACGCTTTGGTCATTTTTCCTTGTAAACAGGATTCGCATGTATTAATTGATTCAAAATCAAATTTACCAAGAAGTTCTACTTCTTGTAATTTCTTAATGCGTTTCTCGTTTATATGACCAAGGTGACAATGCCACATGTAAGTCGTACTTTCATGAGATGTTTTGAGTCGTTTGTTATTATTAATGCTAAACACAGGTTTATCCATTTCCAGCATATAAAAACCATTTATCATATAATATGATACATAATATAATTCATTTTTATAAATAGAACAACGCTTGTCTTTTATTACAAATGAAAAACCATTCATATCTAAACATGAGATTGATATGATATTTCTGAAAATGCTAGGAACAAAATAAACATTTTCCAGTTCCATTGCAAGCCCGCTGGGCAAACACAACTCTATACTACCGACTGTAATGGCTACAACACTTGCTCCATTTCCAACTCGGAGTTGTACTTCCCTATTGCTAAGTTTTCTTCTATTCTTTAATGTCTGCATATTTGAACAAATATGAGCACATGATCCAGTATCTAATACTCAATCATTAATAGAGGTAGCAATATTAACTTCAATAACATAAATACCTGAGGTTGAAGCCTTGGAGATCTTTCCAGACTTTACATCCTCCAGATACTTCGGGATGTTTCTCTTCCAATGACCTTTGCTATTACAATAATAACAGTCAGAGGAAGCAGAGACATTTATCTTGGTAGCGTTCTGTTTAGGAACCTACTTCCCTTTGCCCTTGTACTTCGGAACCACTTTCTTCTTTGCCTTATTGATCATTTTCTTACCCGCTTGGATCATGAGAACAGAATAACTTTTCTTCATGTCTTTATCTGCAATCCTAAGCATCCCCTGCAGCTCCTGTAAGCTCTTTTCCATCCCAAGCATGTGGAAGTTCATGATGAACCCCGAAAAGCTGGGTGGAAATGAGTTCAGGATAATATCCGTAGCAAACTCTTTCCTCAACGGACTATTAAGCTTATGCAGCTGCTCAATATCACTCGTCATACGGAGCATATGAGTGCCCATAGAGCCGCTTTCGGCCAACTTGTGACCTAGTAGGGACTTGGTTACCTTGAATCTCTCCACACGTGCCTGCTCTTGAAACATGTTCTTAAGCTGGACACACATGTCGTTGGATTTGGTATCCATGAATCGCCTTTGCAATTCAGAACCCATAATCCCAACTATGAGACTCTGTACATCAAGCTCATCTTCCTTGTGCTTGTTGTACGCCGTGAGCTCATTAGTAGTAGCACCTGTTTTGAGCTCATCAGGGTAAGGTGTATTTAAGACATATTCTTTTTTCTCGCACCTAAGTACAATCGTGAGAGAACGGAACCAATCAGTAAAATTAGTCCCGTCTCCTTTCAGCTTTTCTTTCTCGAGCAAGGAGCGCAACGAGAATGACGTTTCTTTAGACATGTTCTACAATGTTAAATGTAAAGATTTTAACTTTGTTCATGTAATGTTTTATTTTTAACAATAAAACTCCCACTGCAAATTTGTTCTATTCCCATTTTGCAGAAAGACCAAGATCCTTATCTTTTATTAATAGACAAGTCGATTAAGAAGCTTGCCTATTAATTATTTTTAGGTAAGCAACTCCTTGCTAATCATTTCTCTATATGACTCTTGGTTTCGTTAAATATCGTCTGTTTTAACGAAGACTTTGCCCCGAGCCCAAAACGATTTTGGAAATCACCGGTAAGTAACCTCACTCTATTTGGTTTGTTATGTCGAACATAACCCTCGACCACTAAAGGTAAAAGGCGACGTCTGCTGAGCAGTCCGTCAACCAATGAACAATGGTTTGAGAAGGATAAAGTAGGAAGGGCATACTACTTAATTAGATGGGTTTGTTTTATGCTTTAAACCTTGTAAGCAACATTTAAAAGAGGTCTTGCTAGAAAGACAACCGAAGGTATCCACTTCCAGTCTTCCTTTGACTAAGACACTCCTTCACATGCTTGACTTTGTTTTAAGCATATTTATCTCGTAAATCTGGTTTTAGACAGTCTTACGGATATGTGAAAAGAGTCTGCCAGAAAGACAACCGAAGGTATCCACTTCCAGTCTTTCTTTGACTAACGGCTAATTTCACGGTTCCTTGAAAGCGATAAATCTAATTTATGCATTTCATATCAAAGCAGTAAATCCTATTTATTTATATACATGACCAAGTTACGTATACAATTTATCAGTTCCTAATTCTTTATTTTGCAGCTATGCTCAGTTCTTTAGTTATACCATTTGAAAGCATATAAACAATTTATATGTTTTTAAAGCAGATATTCTTTTTGGCATGTAAAGCAATTTGGTAATGTGACAAAGTTCCTTTTGGGCCAGCCATTAAGACACGAAAAGGGGCTCCCAAGAAAGACCGGGGTCACGAGGACCGCTTTAGACTCGGTCTTTCCTTAGATAGAACCATCTCTTTTACGGTGTGGAAATGACAGCTCTTACTCAGGTACTTTATTGCTTCATCACATTCTTCGATGAACTTTACAAAACCAAAGGTTTTCGAAAAGGCGAAAGAATTACATTTTGCCATGCTTTGACAGTAGTAAAGCAATTTGGTAACGTGACAAAGTCCCCTTTGGGCCAGTTTATCAGGACACGTAAAAAGGAATAGGATTGGCCAGAAAAAAAAGCGCTTTTATCCAAGACCATCTTTCTTTGACTCAATATTTTCCCTTTTACGGTGGAGATAAACAGTTCTTACTTGGGTATTTTATTGCTTTATCACATACTTAGATGAACTTTACCACAGTCGAAAGTTTTTGAAAACAAAAACATAAAGAAAACATTAAAGAAAGCTTAAATATAATTTAACTTTCTCAGTCGGAAAATCGAACCAAGAAAATCTCATTTCTAATCGGTTTTGGACTTAAGCTGCAAATCTAAGAATTAAACCGATACACGGTATATGCAAACAATTTGCATAAGTTATAACTTTTAGAAAATAAATCAGCAGGAGAGCCTTAAGCTCTGATACCACTGTTGGGTTTTGAGGCTACCCAAAGTCATTAGGCTTAAGCTGCGGAAAGACCATAAAACAAAAAATTTACTTCTAACTCAAGCCAAAATGATTGAAGTGGTGTGTCGGATTATCTACCGAGTGTTACAGACCTGTTCAATCATTTTCTTAGATTAAAAGCCATAAATAAAACTTTACTTATTCAGATCATAGATCAAGTGGTATGTCGGATAATTACCGAGAGTTACAGACCAGATTGATCCTGTACAGACCCAAAGTAGTAAAACCGTATTTACTTGTATTTTAATCAGTTTATAGATCTACTCCTTTGATTGATTTCTAAAAGATTAAATCTATTTAACAATTAAATAGATTAATATAACATTTCTTTACCTTGCTTCCAAATTCAAATTAAAATGCAGTCTGACCCGGTTAAGCAAGTACCAAAAATATAGTGCCTCTATCGGTTATCCACCAGGAACTACCAGAGAGTTGGTATTTATTTTGCCAGAAATACTATACCAACGGTATTCGAAAAGTCGCGGTTTTCGGTAAATCACTATTCACCGAAAGTATGAATTTTCTGACAAAACACTATTCACAAGAATAACTTTTATTCTCGCAAAAATATATATATGGATAATCAGATTTTCTGCAAATCACTATTTGAAAGAGAAAATTAGATACGAATCAAATCGGATTCTGATTCGTACTTTGATTTGGACTTGGAATGGATTTCTCTATTTTTCTCATTTTCATGCCATTATATAGCATTTTGTGGCGGTTTTAGAGATGCAAAACTCAAATTGAATTTGGCATTTTATAATATATTTAATTAAACATTTTCATTTAATTTAATTTAATTTAATTTAGGTTTTTAAATTAAATTCTAAATTTAATTAAGGCCTAAATTCAAATTGGACTTTTTGGTCCAAAATATTAATTCATAATTAACATTTTAATCCATATAATATATATATACAATTATTCTGAATAATTGTATTTCTTGCGTTTGCGATAAATTTATACGACGTGTCATACACGTTTATAAATTTAATTCGGTTTAAGCATGTCATCTCCATGACATATATATTATTCTTAATTTTAACACTTTATAATTAATCATAAAATTTTTTTGATTACTTTCCTATTGGTGTGACCCTATAGGATCTGTGTTATGTTGGTAAATAGAATTAGAACTGTTCTAACTTCTATAATCATAGGTGGCACCTGGCAAGTACATTATGACACCAATTACACAGATGATGCTGTACCGTACAATATCATGATTCAGTAAACAATTTACTTCGTGTTAATTATTTTGTCTTATAGCTATCAGATTAGTTTCAAGGTAGGTGTGCGTCATCCTTGCAAACTTAATCTTTTCTTAATCCTGAATAGATTATCAAATATGTTTACTCTTGTAATCATACTGGATCCAGATAATCATATTCTATCAAAGGGCCCAGTGATGCTATAGCTCGTATTGAGATACGAGGGACAATAGTATTTTTGATAAACCATCTTTTTCTCCGCATAAGCTATGTATACCGAAGAACTACCCTTATAGCTAATTTTTACAGATAGCGTTAGATAGCAATCACACATACATCTCTTATGTAGGAAAAATGAATATATCATACTTTAGAACTTAACACTAAAATGAAAACATTAATAACACAAACATAATTCCATTTAGTGTTTCATTTGGGGTCTGTCAAATATCATGTTCTCTAACATGTATCTGTGTGATTAAAATGACAACTCTTTGTCTATGGTTTGTAAAACTTAACAATTATTTAATCCACACACTAACCTTATCGCGGTAATTATTGTTCCTGCTAATTACCTTGGTTAGAGACTTTTAAGAGTGTTATCATCTATATTATGAAGTTTCACAATTCCAGTCATGAACTCGAAATGATTCATAAATTCAATAATACTCAAGGTAATAAAATGATTAAACACAAAATGATTAAACATTCAATTGATGAACAAAGTTTTATATAACAAATTTATCGTATTATTGACTTCTAGATTATTACAAACTAACAAGCAGGAGGGTCCGTCTAAGTCGGACTGTAACCCGGAGAATACAGTCCGTCTGCCGAGATATTGTAATCCGGAATGGGCTCCTCCTCCTCACCCTGCAGCAGTAACTTACAAATTAGTTAATCAAGAAATTTGGAAAACAAAAACAGTTGTTTTATATTTTAATTACAATTATACCTCGGCAGCCGTATCAGCCTGAGATCCCATGCCCATACGCCCGAACTCGCGCATCAACTCGGTACCTCGGTCGAACACTTGACCAACGGTTTCAGCGTCATGGACGGGTCTAAACATATCCTCATCGCCAGTGTACGGGACATAGACATCAGGCTCAAGCTCGTCAGATATGTCGTCCACCGCATCAACTCCGCCCAAGCCAGCGCATCTCAGTAGAGAGTCGAGACGCGCCCTGTACCCACACTGGCACACCACGGGTACGCTGTGCTTGAGGAGGACCTTCCCGAGCCTCTTCCAACCCGTGGTAATGGATATCGTAGTCCCTATAACGCAACTCTTGACCAGATATAATGCCTAAAAAGAAAAAAAATATATGAAAAAGTTGTACAAATATAAATATTGTTAGTTTTTAACTTGAAATTTAAAATTAAACATACCGTGACTGCGAACGGTGCGCCGGCAGGGATAAGACCATGGATCCGTCCTCTTTGATCCCTCGGCTTTGGTACCTACTCTGAGGGGTTGTCGGCCATACACCCCTCCAGAAATATGGTGTACGTGCCGTGATCCTAGTACCAATCTCTATAAGGTCTGTACGAATTACAAACATTTAATTTTGATAAAATAAACCTAATTAAATTTTGGTACAAGTCTAGTTAACTCAAACAATTGATTTTGGTAAAATAAACCTATTTAATTTTTGGTACAAGTCTAATTTAAGCATTGGTGCTAAAACAATTGATTTTGGTAAAATAAACTTATCTAATTTTTGGTACAAGTCTAGTTTAAGCATTGGTGCTAAAACAATTAATTTTGGTTAAATAAACCTATTTAATTTATGGTACATGTCTATTTCAATTTTATTGGTCAGACAATTAAAATTTGATACAATTCTAATTCTAAACTCTAAATTAAGATCTAATTCTAAACCCTAATCCTAAATCTAAACCTAAATCCTAAACCTAATTACTACTCTAAACTAAAAAAATTAAACTAGAAAAGAAGAAGAAAACTTGCCCGAGTACGAAGGGATTTGAAACTTCTTGAATCGACACTAAAAATGAAACTGGCGATCCCCTTTTATAGGCTCCGCAGGGGACCGCTCAGCAGAAATGTGGTCCCCAGTAAATGGGGCCGCTCAGCCAATCTGCGACCGTGCTACTTCTGGAATTTTTCAGATTTGGTGACTTTTTGTTTTTTTTGTTTTTTTTGTGTGCTATAATTAAAAATTTCGGCTTACCGGCCAAGAGAGAATTGAAACAAGAAATATTAGCTCAATTACAAAAGATTTCACAAACACGATATATTTCAAAAGAAGCCAAATATTTCATTTTATTGAATCAAGAAGTAATTTACAACCTAAAATTGTTATCCCTCTAATTATAATATAGAAAAACGATGTTTTCTTTTTTTCTTCACCACTGTGCAAGCATCCTATATAATCTCTATGTAGCACTGCTCTATTCATGCTTTTATTTGCTTAGAATTTAGGAAGTCTTTTTCCTTGCATATCAACAGGCTTGATTAAGTGCCTATTCCTGGAAAAAAAAAATTTATATGGACCGAGCTTTTTTATGGGCTTGCCTACCCTATTTGACGAGCTTGCCTACCCCTGGCCTTGGTTCCCTGGTTTACGGTGCCTGTGCGAAGAAGAAGAAGGGACGCCAGGTCGCCAGCCACTGTCGCCAGCCACTGTCGCGCCTCGCCTGACCAGCCTTGCCTTGCCTGTCGCCTGACCAGCCTCGCTTGCGCGAAGAAGAAGAAGGGACGCCGCTGCCGCCTGTACCAGCCGCCTGCCGCCTGCCGCTGCCAGGCAAACACATTTCTCCAGCCTCCCTTCGTCTCTCTTTTGATTTATCAGTAACTCGGTAAATTTTCTTTGCAACACCGTAAACTTGATTTCTCTCCTTGCGACCTTGCCCCGTGAATTTTCTAATCTATTGTTGTCACTGTCACTGGAGCTAAGCTTCATTTTGATAATTTATGCATATCGGGTCTGTTCTTTTAGGGAATTTGGATACTCTTAAGTATGTTCGGAATTTGGGTACTCTTAGCTAAGTTGATTGTGCAATAATATTATAGCACAAATCACTACAGCACAAGGACTCATCTACGACCGGTCCAATCGGTCGCAGAAAGTAATGTCGCCGGTCGCAGATGGATGGTCTCGGTCGCAGAAGGGCGAAATCGGTCGCAGATGGCTCCGTCGCTGATGCCCTTCCGCTGACGTCATCGGTCGCAGAAGAGTAATGCGCCGGTCGCAGATGACCCTTTAGCTACCGATGAGATCGGTCTCTGATGGTATATGTTGACGTGACGGGAGGAGCATCAGAAACCGATTGGACGGTCGCTGATGAGCCCATAGTCGGTCGCAGAAGGGTAATTTTTTTTTTTTGGTACTTGCTGTTTGTTTTCTTTTCCCCAATTGGTACGGAATGTACCAAACAAATATAACAACCATTGAACCCATTTTGTTCATTTATATTTTTCCAGCCCCAATTGGTATGAAACGTACCAAACAATTCACAAGCAATTAAAATATACAATATGAAATACTTATACAAAACGTACTAAGTGTAAAGGGGAATCAAGTACCAGAGAGCAAAATCAACACACACAAAGAGAGAAATCGAGAGAGAAATCATGGGCCGTACATACAGATCACAAATTAGGCTAATCTGGGCCGTCGTAACCTCAGACACCGCTCGCAGGAGGCTGCCGCCCCCCTGCCACCCCCCGCATAATCCTAGAATCAGACCCACATACATAACACTAAGCACCAAACAATTTGATATATTTCTTGTTGATATGGTTCTAATATACACAAATATCACACAATTATTGATCCACCAGACAGTCAGGATGGTAAATTTGTAAACTTGTAGATTGATGAAATGTACACCGAAAAGATATCAATCGAAAACAATTAGACCATGGCAAATAGGAGAGACCTACATATTTATGCCCAAAGTACAATCACTAAATAATTTGAAATGGAGGGGCAGAAGTGTAATTGTGTAAAGACCTTGGATCTGAAAAAACTGCCGAGGAAGATTTTGCCGAGGGCAGAAGTGTAATTGTGTAAAGACCTTGGCAAATAGCATAGTATCATTGACGCTTTAACTCCATTACCTTCTTTTGCATGTCAAAGCAGATTACTTTGTTAGCACAAAGAAATATGGAAAATTAAAAAGCAGGAATTTAAGTACCATCTACTCTGCTCCCCCTACTCTATTACTTCCTTAAAAAACTACCAAACTATCCTTTTTTTCCTGACAAAGAGAAAAAAAGGTTAGCAGGCATTTTAAGGGCATTTTTCATGTCTGCCTTGAGTGAACTACTTCACTATAATTGTGTCAAAAGGTATATTCTTAACTGAAATAAACCAAGGAACACGGTGTTCGTGTACCAACACTAAATTGTACTTACAAGGGAAATGCCAGAATATTCAAAATGCTAAATTTTCAATATAAGAATTGTTCAAATTACCTGCTTTTATCCTGGTCAAAGTACTCGAAAGCTTTGAAAATATGTTCGTCCTTTTCAAATCTATTCATGTGCATAGTTGCTGATATGAACTCGAGGTAATCTATGCTTTCATTTCCATCCACATCAGCCTTTTCATATAGAAAAACAAAAAGTAGGTTAAAGCTGAACAAATCAAACAGAGGAAGTCATTCCTGAAACAGGATATCAAATTTCTGGTACAAAGGCCAAAAGAGCAACATAATTATCCAAGTACCAAACTTATCAAACACACCACCTCCATTTAGATCCCTGTCATTTCAAGTCTGGTCACCATACAGAAATAGATCGCATAAACACAATGGCAATAGCACCAACTCAGAACCAAAATACTCAAGGCACAAATTCAACAAGGTCGGTACCAACAGAACCGAGACCGGCAACAGTGCCAGTACCAGTGCCTCACTGGGCTGGTACCAGCAAGGCATGCTACACCAGCAACACCAGCAACACCAGCAAGGGTATCACTGGTACCGTATCAATCGATCGCAACCCCCACAGAAAATTTCAATTCGACATTCTAATCGAGTCTGGAAAATCAACAACCCGCAATCGATTTTAAGAAATTCAAGTTCTATGACGTAACCCAAAATCATAAAGGCACAATTCAACATGGAGGATTTCGGCTCCTTGTCACATATCAAGATAATCACAGAAATCAACACAAGAGGCGACTTGGCCATGGCATATCCCAAGAATTTCACAAATAGAGGTCACTGGGCCTTACCCGGATTATTGATCGAATGGCGCAACAGACATAGAGGTCGCGAGATGATCGGTGCAAAGCGGTTGCACTGGAGAGAGCGGCTGATCGGTGTAGAGCAGGGGTGGCTTACGGAGAACGAGAGGTGGATTTCGCCGATCGCCGAGAGAGGCGTGCTTAACGGGGAGAGGGAATTAAGGAGACGGGAAAACCCTAAAGCGGGACTTTAAAAATTGGTGGTAAGGCATTCGATCACGAGATGGGTTGGGCGGCAACGCATCCGATCGGGCGCGTTTTTTTTTCTCTAAACCTAAAATTTTTAGGCGCGCGAGTCAGAGAGAATAAATCCTTGGCGCTGGTTTTTTAGGACACCCTTCAGCGACCGGGACAAATCAATCGCAGAAGACTGTGGGCGCCGGTCACTGAAGGATTCGTCGCCAGAAACATTTTATTTTATTTTATTTTAATTTTGTTTTGGGTCTTCAGCGACTGGCGACTAAACCGGTCGCTGATGCCAGTCACTGAAAATATGTTTTGTTGTAGTGAATAAATTGATTTAGTCTAAATAGGGTCTAGCTTGAATTGTTAGAATTGATTGAATTGTTTGAATTGTTTGAATTGATGTTCAATTATATTATCTTGACTTCTTGTTTATTTTAATTGATGATAATGGCATAATGGCATATGAAAAATTTTGGCGGCACAATACTAGTGGTACCATTTCTATTTTTACAATATTTGAAATGCTTGTTATTTTTTTTGAATTGTATCTTGAATTCAAATCTGAACCCGAACTGTTAATTTATTCGAACCTAAATCCGATTTTTGCCTACTTCTAGCTCAAATTCTAGCTTCGTCACTGGTTGAAGATAGTAATCTATTGTAGTTTCCATTTGCTCTATCAACTCTCCTGTGTTGAAGGAGAAGGGATCCGATTACACCTTTTTTGGTGACACACTTTGACACCTACCATTTTCAAAATCCAAACAGTCGATCCGAACCGTTCAACATGATCACCATATTAAAATGTACTTGGAGATAAAATTTTACATTTTTTTTGAATTTTTTTACTGTTTATTAAGATGGTTACAAAAATCGTTGTTTTCAGACCATTGAAAAACAGCAATTTTGTAACCATCTTAATAAATAGTAAAAAAATTCAAAAAAATGTAAAATTTGATCTCCAAGTACATTTTAATATGGTGATCATGTTGAACGGTTCGGATCGACTGTTTGAATTTTGAAATTGCAAAATTGACCTATATAAAAAACGGTGTCATGATGTGTCACCAAAAAAGATGTAATTAGATCCCTCCTCATGTTGAAGATAGTAATCTATTGTAGTATCCATTTGCTCTTATCAGCTCAGTCATAGCCTAAAGTGGAAGCAAGGCAAAAATATTAGATCTTCGTAAAAACTTGACAAAATTATCCACAGGTAGCATTTACAAAATAGGGAACGGGAAGGTGGAGATGCGTCGCAGGAAAAGGGGCTGATCGGAATTGAGAGTCGAGAGAAGGGATCTGAATTCAGAGCGCATGTTATTTTAATTTGTTTAATCCCAACCGTTCGCTAGTTTGAATGGCTGAGATTTAAAAGATTCCCTTTTACGGTACCGGGGAGGAATAGGATATGGATTCTCTTTCTCGCTCTCAGTGGAAACAGTAGACGCACTTTCCCTTTCTTTCTTCATTCTCATTTTTCCCCAAAAGAGAAGAGAAGCGAAGAGAATTATTTTCGAATAAGTTTAACCATGTACGAAGCAAGCCTCAGGCGGCGTCGCTCCTTTTCCAAAAGAGGATCTCCGGTAAGTCGGTCCCGCCGCCTATCCTTGATCCGACGGTCTCTTCTGCCACGTTGTGCTTCTGAGCCCATACTGTGGATCGTTCAATTGGTTCCCGCTGATGACGATGTCATATCGGAATCCGACCAGAAGGAGGAGGAGGAGGAGGAGGTAACTCCTCTGTTTATTAATCCGACATTTTACAGCTGCTATCATCTTTTTGAGCCATCTTACCCCGACTGCTCCATCCTTCAGAGGTAAATTACATATCTAGCGATCAAATTTTGACACTACCACAGAAGCACGACTTTACTATCCCAAAATAAGTGTGATGCTTTGTACAGTACCAATTAAAGTTTTCTTCTAGATGACCTCTCAAATTTAACAAGAGCAAATACTACCAAACTTTGAGTTCATTGTGTTCAAATTTTTCCATTTGCCTTGTACTTTTAAAATAACAAATTATACTAAAAAGTCAAAACTGAAAAGTTTGATAGAGGACATGTTTTTTACATGTGCGGAGTTAATATTAATTGGTAAAATGATGGTTTAAACTTTAAATTGAACAGGTGGAAAAGAAAGTGCTGGTCAGTGTGACTGTGGAGGGGAGCGTGGGGCCTATTAAGGCCCTGGTCAGGTTGGGGGCAAGTGTGGAAGAAGCAATCAAAGCTGTTCTTCAGAGGTACAAAAGTGAGGGACGAAGTCCTCGGCTTGATACAGCCGTCACCGCCTCATTCCAGCTACACCACTCTCATTTCTCCCTCCAAAGTACGGCTTATTTTATTATTATTTCAACTCAGCCCAGTGCGGTCCTGTGTTTCAAATTACCAATTTTCCATATGCCTTAATTTATTTGTCACCTTATTTTTAGAACACTAGGCAGTTATTGATAGTGTACTGAGTTTCCTGTAATTTATATAAATTGGTTTATAAATTATACCAAGTTCAGCATAGTGTAATACAAAAGAAAAATGAAGACCGAAGAAAAAAAAAATGCTACCAAGGAGAGTACACTTTTGTATTTTCTGCATTTTGTGCTTTTCGTACACATTTTTCACGGTTCTATTAGTTTGATTGGCATAGTCGCCTGGACGTAAAATATCTACACACTGTCTAATAAGCTAATACAGTTTCTAATTCGAACGATTATAATTCCAGGGGAATTTATTCTTTACCAACTCCCATGCATTGGCATTCTGAACAAATTACTACAATTATGCTAAACAAGAAATTGGAGTTGGTTCTTTTTATTCATCTGGAACGAATCTGATTTCAAATGAAAGCTTCGGTGTAGAATTCTACCGAGAAAGAATACAGGATCTTTCCCCTTTCTTATTCTGTGTAAAATTTATGAAAATTGCTCTTTATAGCATATGATAGTAATATGGATCCTGTCCAGGTTATCAAGAAAACAAAAAATTAATTCCAAAGAGCTTTAGCCACATGGGATTTATAGTTTCAAATTCAAATTACATTTTTTTTGTCATTGCAATACATTTTTTCAAGCTTACATATTCCAGACTTTCACCAGGTTTGAACAAGAATGACAAAATTGGTGAAGTGGGGGGTCGGAGCTTCTATCTTCACAAGAATTGTGAAACAAAGGGCTCCTATTCTGGGATGGAAGAAAGCAATTGGGTCATAAACAAAGTACAGATATTCTCTCTAGTGTCAAAACTCAAGCAGTTAATACCTCTCGATCATTTATGTTGTTTATCATAAAGAAGTTTAACAAGATAAAGAGGCGCACTATCAGGCTTTGGAGGGTGGTTACTTGTGACAATTGTTTGTAAGTCTCTCTCCACTCATTACCTTCTTCCCTCCTCTATCTCTCACAATTGTATGTATGATAGAGTAGAAAAAAATACTGCCAGATTTTTTGTTGGTAGCATTTAGAAGAAACTGAAGCATCTGATTAGCCAGATTTTTGTAATGGCAGATCAGATCATAGGACTCTGTCAATGGTGCGTAGGTGTGATTCTAAATATCTGTACATATATAGTTATTGTGAAGATATTGCTCTCATCTCATGAAGAGTTACCCTTGTATTTATGCATACTGGTTTACTAGTTTACTTACTATCAGGGTGAGATTCCTCTTGGATGGTTTTTTTTTACTGTACAAATTAATCCAAAAAGCTTCAAAATCAAGCTTTAGCCAGACGGGCACTGTTGGGCATATACCTTTCCTGCCTATCAAATCTTATACAAATTGAATATCATATGAGATTTGTTAAAAAATTCAATTCTAGGTTTTATTGATGATGATTGTCAAGATAGTACCTGTTATTGTTAACGACACAGATAGAGTGAACACAAACAAGCAGTTCAGATAGATTTTGTTGATGACGATTGCCTATCAAGGGACTCACATCACATATAGTCATATACTAACCGTGGTCAAATTACAATATTATATTCACATAACAAGGAGACAGAGCGAACATAATAACAAACTTGATAATTGAGCTCAGAAAATTAATTTGATAATCGTTATAGCTAGACTTAATTTGTGGTGCGATACAAATTAACGTCCCTGTATCTTCGGAGTTTCCTATCCCAGATGAAGATGTGCCTTTCACACAGTAGTTTGGAGAATTTTGTGAGAATAAAATATTAGATTTAGTATTGGATTTATTTGACTCATTGTAAGTTTGTTTTTTTATCAAAAGAATTGTTAGTTGGTACTTAAAAACCGCTAATTAAAAAAAATAAAACGAAATCATGACCAAAAATAGTAGACTAGCTAAATAAACTTGTAGTGAATACATATCTAAATAATTTAGACTTCTATATATAAAAAAAACATAAAAAAGATGTATAAAATAAAAAAGGAACTATTTAATCGGAGCGCTTTTTTGCAACCCAAAATTTCTTCTTTTAATCACCATTATTGATAATTAAAATCGGTGTATCAAAATATCTACATACTTAATCTACATACTTGATATAAGTAATAAATAATAGACAGTTAAAGAATTCAAGATATATACACACACATACTTAATGTACATACTTGATATAAGTAATAAATAATAGATAAATAAATAAAGAATTAAAGATATATATACACATACTTAATCTGAATGGTTACTTAATCTACATACTTGATATAAGTAATAAATAATAGATAGATAAAGAATTAAAGATATATATACATATACTTAATCTGAATGGTACATAATTTTCAGATCAAGTGATTTTCTACTTATCTAAAAAATTCAAAAAAATGTAAAATTTGGTTTGCAAGTACATATTCATATGGAGATCATGTTGAACGGTTCGGATCGACCGTTAGGGTTTTGAAAACTCAAATATTGAGCCGTAGCACGGAGGCACTCTATGCTATGCGCAGCATATTAACATTTTCCTATATATATGTATAGAGTGGAACTAGGGTGTTCCTAAGCTCACCAAGCCCTTCCGTGAGCTCGACTCAAAACCTATCGAATTAACTTCAACGACATTTTCAAACCGTTAGATGTTCAATCTATATTAAAATGTGCTTGGAGACCAAATTTTACATTTTTTGGAATTTTTTACTATTTATTAAGATGGTTTGAAAATCGCTGTTTTTATTAAAATTATGCACCATTGGAAAACAGCGATTTTCAAACCATCTTAATAAATAGTAAAAAAATTCCAAAAAATGTAAAATTTAGTCTCCAAGCACATTTTAATATAGATTGAACATCTAACGGTTTGGAAATGTCATTTGAAGTCAATTCGATAGGTTTTAGAGTCGAGCTCACGGAAGGGCTTGGTGAGCTTAGGAACACCCTAGTTCTACTCTATATGTATATATATATATATATAGAGAGAGAAAGTGGCTAATATCAAAACATTTGCACCAAGGCCCTCGTGCAACCAAGACGTTTTCGGATTTTCAAAGTCCAAACAGTTGATCCAAACTGTTAGATGTTCAATCTATATTAAAATCTACTAGGAGACCAAATTTTACATTTTTTGGAATTTTTTTACTATTTATTAAGCCACTTTGAAAATTACTGATCCGGGTGAACAGTAAAAACAGTTCAACCAAATTCGGGACCATGTGATCAACAATTTTCAAAGTGGCTTAATACATAGTAAAAAATTCCAAAAAATGTAAAATTTGGTCTCCAAGTAGATTTAATATAGAGATCACATCTAAAGGTTTAGATCGACTGTTAGGACTTTGAAAATCCGAAAACCATTTGTTTGCACCAAGGCCTTGGTGCAAACGTTTGTATCTTAGCCACTCTCTCTCTCTCTCTCTCTCTCTCTCTCTCTCTCTCTATATATATATATATATATATATATATATATATATTTGTGTTAAGACAGTGTCAGCAATCTAAAATCAGGAACAACAATAACTCGGTAAATATAAAACTTCTTCAAATTAACAATCAACTAATTAATGAACCAAGTTGATTATTATGATTTGAAGTAAAGAACCTACTCTACCTAGATAAGAAGACTAGAAAAATTGTATCAGATTGCATTTCCTCCTCTATATTATGGCTTAAATTGTTTAGAGAAGCCTAGTATAATTTTTGAACCAAAATATAAAAAAAATTCAAGCCGCATCAGACGAATTTGAGCTCATAACAACTGACAGTAGCCAAGGGCCTGGCCATTTTTATGGGCCTTGACCCATTAAAATGGTGATTGGCTGCCATATCTAAACACGGATTTAGGGTTTTGTGTCAGGTATGAAAATGGTATCACTTCAGAAGTGTCCATGCAACATTAAAATAGGCGACACCAGCTGGAGCAAATTGTGAGCCTCCAATTTGCAACTGAAATGCAAGTTCGCTTCCTATGTCCGCTTATGTCAAATGATGTGATGCATACAACAGTTGATATACATGTTCACTATAATAGAGAGAGAACATGAAGCATACCAGTACTTGAAGAAATACAAGAAGGTGCATTTAAAACAACTAAAAACTTGAAACTGCAAAGAGAGGGTATGTAAAACCCATACATTCGAACTGGTATATCCTTGCTACATGAGGTGAGCCTGATGTTTAATTTCATTTTCTATCTACTAGGGAATCCTAGTTCAATCCATACCTTTCTTTTCTCAACAGCTACAGCTGCTTCTTTCTTTCTTTCAATGCCTGTTCTATGTAGGTAGTTTTGAACTACCATTATCAGTTGCAACTCGAAACCAAATAAAAAAAGGTTTCACTGAATGACTTTTATCAAATACACAACTTCCACGAATTTACTGTAAAAAAAGTCGGCAAAAGCACGAGTTTCCAATATATTCATATCATCACAGTCAATCTTTTATGTTTACCCCCTTGCGATATTCAATTCTACCCATGTGCGTAATAAAAATGAGAGTTGTGGAACCTTGCACCAGTGTAAATTTTTATTCATGACATTAAAATCCTAATTCTTTCCTTGCAACAAAAAGGAAAAAGAAAAGAGAAAGGTCCCTAATTCTTTCATTACAGACGATTACCTCAAAATTGTCCCAATTATATTGAAAAATAAATTAGTTAATCAAACTGTAAACAAAAACCCATTGACTTACCTATTTTAAAGATTGCATAATCCAATGACAAATACAAATAACTTTTCGCAATACCACTGTTCCCCACAAATCCATCTCCTAACCCCGGACTTCAAATGAGTATATTTACACAGCTTTCACATCTCTTGGCCGCGAATAGCATCAGCTTTCACATCCCCCCAGCTTGTATTCACTCTCTTTATAAGTGACATTGGCAAACATTTCCAAAAGTTGCTTGTTGCTGATATGTACCATGCCAGTATGAGCCTATTCCATTATTGTATTTTCAAACAATTGTCCTACAATGCAAATTCTTCCAAATCCAATCCAGTTCCGGTAATTATCTCCTCTATTTCTTTTGGTAAATTTACACAGATGCCAATTTGCATGAAGCAAACAAGGAATACCAACCCCTCTCACTGGATCCTACTGGCATTTTACCAATCAAGTTAATTGCTTCTGTAAAAAGACCCACTTGAGCCAACATATCAACTAAACAAGTAAAATGTTTCACCCTTGGTGCAAAGCCATATTTCTCTTCTATTTCTACAAATAGTTTCACCCCTTCTTCTACTAAGCCTGAACTCTTACATGCATTCAGCACAATCAGGAATGTGCTTGTGTTAGGTTTTTCCCTGATACAATCATTTCATTGAAAAGGTTTAATACTTCTCTGCCCAGATTATGCTGACTCAATGCCGACATCATCGTGCTCCATACTACAAGGTCCCTCTTGCTTAGACTCGCTCCGTTAAAGGCATGTCTGGCTCCTGCCAAGTCACCACACTTAGAGTACATATCTATTAGAACACTTAAAACCACTGAATTAGGTTTAAGGTAAGTTCTTATTAGATAGCCATGAATCTGCTTCCCATACTTTAAAACCCGTGCACTAGCACATGCAGTCAGGCTACTACTAAAGTTGAATTGATCTAATTTAATACCCATATTCACCATTTTTCTGAACAAATCAAGTGCCTTTAGAGGCTGGCCAAAACGAATGTACCCTCCAATCAGTGCATTCCATGTTATTAAGTTCCTCTCGGGCATCATATCAAACAGCCTATGAGCATGCTCCAGACTGCCGCTTTTAGCATAGCCATGAATCATCACAGTCCATGCACGCAAGTCTTTAACTGGCATTTCACCAAACACCTTCCTTGCATCACTCAACAGCCCACATCTTGCATAGGCATCAACAAGTGAACTTGAAATAACCAAATTGGTCCAACAAAAGCCGATAATAAATAATTGCTTGTGGACCTGTTTAACCAGCCAAGGATCTAAAATTTGATTGCATGCAAGGAGAACTCCAGTGAATGTGTAGCAGTTGTAACCATATGAAGACCGCCTCAGCCAGAAATACAAACCCACAGCATCATATGGAGAAACCATTTCGAAGAAAGGCAAGAATCATGGTATTCCAGGAGACAAGATCCCTGTAAGGCATTCGACCAAATAGATATTTTGCGCGGTCCATTACACCAAGCCGGGCATAGCCAGAAAGCATGACATTGTAAGAATACAAAGTTGGGTTAGGCATTTTAGCAACAACTTATCAGCCTGAGAGAGATGGCACTCAGGAAATGGAAACGGAGAAGATGTGTGGCGAGTTGGGCGGAGGAGGGGACGGCGGAGGCGTATAAGCGGGAGGACGCGGAGAAAGAGGTAGAGGTCATGGGCTAAATGGAGAGATGAAAGGGAGAGGAGGCAGCGGTGGAGGAGAGAGGATAGAAGGGAAAGGGAGGGCGGGAGGCCCGCGCGGGAGAAGAGAGGGAGGGAGGAGATGGCGAGGGAGAGGTTGCCCTGAGAGATGTTGGCGAGAGAGGAGAGAAAGGAGGGCAAGACGATGCGGGTCGGGTGGAAGTGGAATCGAATTCGGGAATGGGTCATTGATGAGAGAGAAGAGGAATGGAGGGGTAGCGCCGCCGATGGAGAGGAGATGGAGATGGAGATGGAGATGGAGATGGAGTTGGAGTTCATCTTGGCATCGAAAGATTGACGGGACCCGATTCAATTGACTTGTGCAGTAAAATCTTTCAGCTGACGATTGAGATGAGTCGCAAGCACAGAAAAGTTGAGGAGAGAAGCTCGTGGCGATAAAAATGGCGATTTAGGCGAATTCTGTGAAAATCAAAAAAAAAAAAAAAAAAAAATCAAAAAGAAAAAAGAAAAAGAAAACAGAAGAGCATGGCTCTACAAAAAGCCCGTCAGTTAGAAGCCGCGCGAGCTGCTTTGGATCAATAATGGCGATAGGCCCAACTTTCCTGGGCCTCGAGACTTCACACACATCCAATCCTATTTACAATCGCTGTTATCCAAGCCACGAGAGCCAGCGCAATCCTTGTCTGTGAAGCCACGTGACTCGCGATCAGCGTGATAATGACGCGTATTGCGGAGATCAAGCGCCGATCCACGCCAACTCATCCAGTTTGTTTGCGATGCGGAGATAGGGGACACAGAGCTAAGCTGTGTCGCAATGCTTTGATTTGCTTCTTATGCAATCAAACTGGACATAAAAGCATTTCTTGCAAAAGTATCATTTCGTCTTCCTCCCCTATCACCTCAGAGGGCAGGAACGAGTCGCCTTTCCTTCTGGCGAAGCTATGGCGCCGATCGGCAATAGACGCGGTTCGAATCGTGCCAGATACCAACCGTTCGGACCTCGACCACCTCTACGAGACAATGGTCTCCCGATTCGACCTCCGATGATCAATCCGGTAGTAGTTCCGCCGGGTCCGACACATCCGACTCAGGAGATGCCGGATCGGCCGTATCCCGTACACATACAACCTCGCTCCTCCATCCCCCGCCCTCCCGAGTTCAAATGGCTCAAACCCCCCCTGATAGACCGTTCAGGATGAGGAGCTCAGATCCTCCTCCAATCAGTGAACCTACACTTCCAGTGGAAAACCCGCTCCAGCGCAGATTCCTCGCCAGATACACCCTCCAGTCCTCATGTTTCACACTACACCTGACTCTGAGTTGATCCATCACGAGCTACAACTCAGTTTCCTCCTGGATGACATTGCCGCTTGGGGGCCCGAAAAAGTACGAACGGTTCTCTGATTTTCTTACCCTCCGTTCCAATGGAGAGTGGCGGTTTTTGATGAGTTCATATATGTCGTCCAAACCCCTTCTGAAGATTGGCTCCAGGCAGCAACCCGGAAGAAATGGCTGCGCATGGAGGATATACAGTTTCCGATTGTCAAGTGGGATCCCAGTTTCAATTCAGGTAGAGACTTACATCTGTTTGGATTCGTTTACATGGATTCCCCTATGATTTGTGGTATTGGGAAGAATTCACCAAATTCTTTGGCCCTTATGGAGCTGTAGTACTTGAACTCGATCCTGGCACTAGACATAGGTATGATTACCGGTTTGCTCGCATCAGATTGGGCATTGGTGACATATCAGCACTACCGAAACAGCATAACTTGACCATAGGGCTCCAATGGATTTGTTTCCACCTATGACCTTGACATAGAGATAGAAACTTCGACTACTGAAAATGTTAACGCATGGAGAGGAAGATTCAATGGGAGACCGTATCCAAATGGGACTGCCTTTGGGATTACCCCAGTGGCCCCAGCCCCTCCTGTGGCACCAGCACAGCCTATTCCTCCCCTTATCCATCCTCCAATGGCATCCATAACACAACCAATGGAAGAAGATGTGCCCCCAAATGTCTCCTTCCCCCATAATTCTTCGCAATCTCATAAACCTATCGCTGGCACTCCTATCAATCTACATCAGCACCACACAACGACCGAAAACCATCTGTCACACACCTAATCTGATTGTCCCCTCTACCAAGAAGACGAGGTGGCATTGTGCTCTCTGATAACCAACATGCCCCTCCTCCCCAGCTGGGGAATCCCACTCAGATGGGAAAGGTAAAGCCCCATTAACGAGGTGCAGACCAGCCCACCCTACCATAGAGGATTATGACTCCGATGACTCAGACGAAGATTCGTTTCAGAATGCACTCAACGCCATCCAAAACCTGGGGCGTGACACAGGTTCTACCTCTGATATGGTTAACCATCCAATCCCAGCTCAGCCTATCCAACATTCTACTCAGAAGGGACCCGCTTGCAGCAGAGCTGGCTGAATTGACCACATGGAATTCTTCCCAACAACCAACAGCACTCCCCACTGACCCTAACTCTTCTCCCACCTTATCACCAGTTCCTCCTTCCACCTTTACCTCTGATCAACTTTCTGATAGTGAAACTGATAGTATACTCATTGCAGACCTGATTGATGATATTCAGGATGAGATACCTCTCTCGGTTCGAGCTAAACGGCTACTGAAACAAAGCAGAGTTCACATGCCAAGAAAATGTTGCAACCAAACCAGCCTAGTTCAGCTCAGCAAGTGTGTGTTTCTAAACTCCCTCCTAGAAGAAGACCACCTAGCACAAGTCCTCCAAACATCTCCATCTCAACCTAGACATGCTCATAAACCTCGCTCTCCCACCAAAAACTGTGTACTTCTTCTGTCCCTACCTCCACACCTGAAATCATTGAACTCTCGGACACCTCTACAGAGTACTCTAAGGTGGATACCCCAGATATTACTCAAGAATGGCGGTATAATCCCACTGTCCCTAGAAGAAGTTTTTAGGATGCATCTCAAAAATACACATACTCCTATACTGAAAAGGGCTCAAAAAAGAAAATCAGCAGGCACGTCCACACCAGCAGGTAATATGCTTCTTCAAAATTTTCCTTATCATAGATTCACTCCAGCTCAGATTGAGCACTTATTTCATGTATATTCTATTACCCTAGGGAATAATGATCAAGATAGAGATGTGATAATTTCAGCTTTACAAAATATGGATAGGGCTCAATTTGAACATCTACTTACTACCTTGCAGTTGCATAATAACAATAAATTTCTTAGGACATATATTCATAGAGAGCATGTTCTCCCTTATACAGGAGAGACTGTTATAGATAGTTCTGTAGGTAGTGATATTCTTCCTTATCATGATAATTCTTAACTGGAATATAAGAGGGATGAATTCCCCAAGAAAAGATTAGCTTTACGTGATTATATACAACAATACAAAGTCGATATTATAGCTATACAGGAAACGAAGAAAGAGGAATTTAGCACTCGTATTCTTCGCTCTCTATCTTATAATTTCGATCTTTGGTTTTATGTCCCTGCCATTGGCTCTTCGGGGGGCATTCTTTTCGGGGGAGATAGCAATAAAATAGATATCCTCTCCCACAGTATGCATCAATTTTGCTTAGATATCCATCTAGTCAATAAAATTGATCAAACAGAGTGGCAATATACAATTATATACGGTCCTACTAAAAGGAATTTGAAACAAGCTCTATGGGCTGAATTAGATCAAATTAGACTAGGTCATAACAAATTCTGGCTTCTGAGTGGAGATTTCAATGTAATTCGAAATGTACATGAAAAATCAGGCCCTAATTTTGATATCTCTATCAGTAGTAAATTTCAACATTTCATTAACAGACATTTTCTTGTTGAACATAAACTATAGGTAGGAAATATACTTGGTCTAATGGCCATAACTTTGCTCTGTTAGATAGATTCTTTTCTACAGTTGATTGGGATAAAAAATATCCTAATAGTCTTGTTCAGGACCTTCATAAAAATGGCTCTGACCACTGCCCTTTATTAATGAAAGTTGATGGAGCCAATAACTCTCATAGTAACCCTCTCTTTAGAATAGATCCTCTCTGGTTAGAACAAGAAGAATTTTGTCAACTGATTGTTAAATGGTGGACTGCCTATCCCCTTACTGTTGATAATATTGCATATAGTTGGAATTCCAAGTTAGGCTTTTTGCGCAGAAAAAATAAAAGGTTGGTCCAAGAATTTTTATGGACAAAAAAGAAAAATAAAATGAACCTTCTTGCTAGACTTCAAGAATTAGATATTACTAAGGAAGATAGACCCCTCACCCCACTAGAACTAGAGGAATGGATTACCCTTAAAAACAAATTAGATGATATTTACCTTGAGGAAGAGATATACTGGAAACATAGGTCCAAACAGAAATGGCTAGAAGAAGGAGATCATAACTCTCAATATTTCATGTAGTTACTAATCATAGGAAAAAGAAAAATCAGATTCATTCCTTGCTTATTAATGATCTTCCCACACAATCCATGCAGGAAATTAAGGATCATGTTCAAACTATTATAAGGATATTCTAGGATCAGAAGGTATTAAATATGCCTCCTTACACAAAGATTTTTGGGCCCCAACAGATATAGTAACCTGTACAGAAAATATACTTTTAGAAGCCCCATTTACTTTAGATGAAATACAGCAAGCATTGTTTGCTTGTGACCCAACAGGAGCACCTGGCCCTGATGGGTTTTCCTTTAATTCTTCCAACATTTTTGGGACACTATCAAACAGGAGCTACTATTACTATGTGCGAGTTTTCATAACAATACTCTACAGTTAGATAAACTGAACAAATCTATCATTTGCCTAATACCAAAGTTAAAGATGCCCTCTCTATTAATAAATATAGACCTATAGCCTTGTCAACTGCAGCTTTAAACTACTCTCTAAAATACTTACTTCTAGATTAGGAACAATCATGAATCGCCTAATAGATCATAGTCAGGCTGCCTCTTACCTCATAGATATATATTAGATAATGTAGTGGTAAGCCATGAAGTAATACATTATAGTAAACACCATGGCCCAAAATGGAGTGTAGTTAAAGTTGATTTCCGAAAAAGCATATGATAAAATACACTGGGCCTATCTCTTAGAAGTCATGCCCTAGTAGGGGATTTGGTTCTCGTTGGATTACTTGGATATATAAATGGCTTATAAGCTCTCAATCTTGTATTAATGTCAATGGAGAACTCACTCCATACTTTTACTGTAAGAGAGGTGTGAGACAAGGAGATCCACTCTCCCCTTTTCTTTTTATTTTGGCTGCGATGTATTAAGTAGGATATTTAGAAAGGTGCATCAACCAGTGTTCTTACAGGCTTGGGGCCTTCATGTTTTAATAATACCCTCAATCACTAATTGTCATTACGCGGATGACACTATTCTTTGTTAGAAGCTAAACCTGATAACATTGCTGCTGCTTGGTGGGCCATGCAGGCTTTTGAAGCAGTTTCAGGTATTAGGATAAATCTAGACAAAACTGAAATGTATGCCATCAATACCGATCAACTATCTACTTTAGCACAAATTTTTCAATGTAAACTGCTTCATTCCCTATTAAATACTTAGGAATACCTCTTCATGATAAGAAATTAACCATCACTGATGGAGATTTTTGGTAGATACGATTGATAAAAAAACTCCAAAATTGGAAAGGTCAATTACTATCCATTGGTGGTAGACATACGCTTATCAACTCGGTTCTTTCAGCTATTCCTCTTTATGCTTTATCTTTATATAAATTTCCTGCTACTGTATTACTTGAGATAGATAAACTTAGGTGCCGGTCTTATGGCAAGGAGGCACTCGAAATAGGGAAAAAATATTGCTTTAGTTCAGTGGCCCTTGATTGTTATCAAAACAGTTTGGAGGACTAGGCATTCTTGATCTCAGAGATATGAATGTAGCACTTTTACTTAAGTGGTGGTGGAAATATAAAGACCCCACCTATTCTAGTACTTGGAAAGATCTGATTACATATATATCCTCCTCACATAGGCATAATCCTCCCTTTGCACCGTTTTGGAAAGCAATCATGAAATTGAATAACTTGGGAAACAGTAGTGTACTGTATACACCTGGAAAGCAATCTCATGTGAGATTCTGGAAGACATATGGTTGGCAATTGTACACTAGCATCTCACTACCCACAGGTCTATACTCAATGTACTAATAAAAACATTTCTGCTCTCAGAGGTCATTACTTCTCAAGGACAGAATGTGTCCTTTAATGACTCACTTACAGGCGTTCTCATTCATTGAATGGAATAATTTATGTATACCCTTAGTCAATTATCATTCACACATGCGATTGATAAATTGGCTTGGCGATGGGATGCTACAGGCGCATTTACTGTGAGATCTATATCAATACTTAATTTTAGAGGAATTTTACCCACAACACCATTACTCTGTTGGTCTATACCTGTGCCTCCCAAATTCGTATTTTTATGTGGTTAGCCTTCAAAAATAGAATACTTACCAAATCAACCTTAGAAAGCGAGGTTGGGAAGGCAATGTACAATGTGTTTTCTGTTCCAACAATGAAACGGTTAACCATCTCTTTCTCCAATGTCGTCATATCCAACAAATTTGGTTTTACTTAGGCCTTAATCAACAATTTTATAGACAGTGGTATACTATGCAGGATGTTCGTACTTTTGCACTAACTTTAGCTTCTTCTCACAGACATTCCTTTCTTTTGGTTTCAGCGCAGTCTGCTGGACAGTCTGGAAACATCGAAATGAAATATTTTCCAAGGTATATCAATCAACTCTATACGATCTTGATTTATCTTATACTTTCTTTGGTTGTCTACTGGAAGGGAATAAGAAGATAAAGCCAAAGGTGAAAGAGGGAACTCAAAGATGGCTTCCAACTGCCGCTGCCTTGGAGATAATTCCTCTTAGGGTGATCTGGCCTGGTGAGGATGAGAGTATGTCCCTTGCCCAAGACAACAAAAAGGGAGCCTGATTCAGCTCAAGAAAGCACTTAGTTGTTGCTTAGTTATAGTTTGTTTTGATAGATGCTTGTCAGATTATGGTTTACTTCCTGTGGTTTACTATACCGTTATGCTTGTGTTTTCTTTCACTGTGGTTTAGCTTAGTTAAACATGGTTGGATAGGGGAACAAGGCAGCTGATGGTCTGTCCCTCTTTTTGTAATTAAACCTTTGTTTCGTTTTTTATAAAATGAAACTGGGCCTCGCCTTTTTAACCAAAAATTGACTTGTGCAGTTGTGCGAATACTACTATACTAGAAGGGGCTGTGCCTGTGGATTGGCCTGAATTCAATTCTGATCGAACGGTTCGGATCTAAACTAAAGCTTTGTGGTACTTTTAATTTAGGGGAAGTGGGAACCGGCGACCACGCGTTCCTCACTTCCTCTTCTCCCGTACGTTGCTGCTGCTGCCCTTCGAAAATCCACTCCGGCGCTACTGCTCTCAGGACTCAGGACTCAGGACTCAGGCTCAGCATTTGTTAATTCTCTCTCTCCCCTTTCTTTCTTTTTTGAAGGCCTAGCTAGCAGCCATTTCCTCTTTCCTAAGCTTTCTCTCGCTAATTGTCCTATTCCCTCCCTCATTTATATTTAGTTACCATATGTGATATATGTGTAATAAATGATCATCAATTACGATTTACGAATTAAGGAGGTTTACGGCCGGGATCCAAAATTTTAATTATGTTGAATTTGACAGTCGCGTCAGGTATATATTCGAATACTGATTTAGTTATATTATATGCTTAAGCTTAATTAGCCAATAAAGAAAGACA
>JAJGRX010001092.1:0-80284 GCA_025461125.1 Carex kokanica
ATGTATTCAGTTTCAAAATTACAACCTGTACCAATGCTCTCTACTTTCTTAATAACATCCTTCTGGTACGAACTGGGGCTGAGAATAATCACGCACTCCCTCAACCCAGGTAGGGTTCGGAGAATATTCCCAGTGTGTATATGCACAAAGCGTTTCAAAGCTGCTCTAACCTCTTCCGCATTATCATCTGTTACATTACTAGTGATTGAATTCCAGATTCCTTTACCTTCGTTAGGATCAATAGGTTGATGCCGTCCTCTTTTCGGCCGTTTGATCAAGAATCTTTCGGCAAACTGGGGCCGAACCAAGCACAAAATATTGTACAGCTCCATGAAGTTATTCTGAAATGGGGTGCCAGAGAGAATGATCTGCTTCTCCGATTTTACCTTCCCTAGGGTTTTCCACAATAACTCCGCATTTCTCGGTGTGTGCCCTTCATCAAGCACAAGTCACCCCGGCCTTTCTAAAAGAACCTTTCTCACCTTAGCATCCTCCTCGTTTTTGCACCGCTCAAGTGTTAACTTTGTATAAAGGCCATAACTCACTCCAAGGACACCATTCCCTTTATTCCAGGTACATAATTTCACCAACCGGGTCAACTTCTCATAGCGTTTCTCATTTCGTTACTCACTGGTGTTTAATATGTGAAATGGAATGTTAACATTCCATTTTTTTAAACTCCTCTTCCCACGTGTAGAGCATCCCACGTGGCGCAATTATAACAGGCCGGCAATCCGAAAAGACTTTCATGTAGGTTTGGATGAAGACAATAGCCAGCCGGGTGCATGGCACACAACGCATCCACTGATGACGTCAGCGGAGGGCCCACTGCGCAGTGAGTTGAGATCAATCCCACCGGCCAAATTGTTCCACATAGACTCCATTGCCTCACGTTGGTGTGCATACATGGTGGAGAATATGCCGGGAATCAGATCCATTTAATCTGAACGTGATTAAATGGTGTGCATACATGGTGGAGAATAAATATCAAGTAAATTTCAGTTTATTTGGTAGGACTGAAAAGTTCGGCAAGACAATTAGGATTAGAAATGCTTATCACTGAACAAGAAATCAAAGAGGCTGTTTTTGCTTCCTCTGCTCAGGGTGCCCCAGGTCCAGATGGGTTCACTTTCTTGTTTTATTAGCAATATTGGGAGGTTGTCAAATCTGATTTATACCTACTGTGCTCTCACTTCTTTCATCATACTTTAGATTTGCACAAAATCAATAAATCTGTTATTTGTTTTATCCCTAAAGAACAAGATGCTCAATTAATTACTAAATACAGACCTATTAGTTTAGTCAATTGTAGCTTCAAAATTATTTCTAAAATCCTTACTATCAGCCGAATTTTTTATTTATATCCAAAAAATAATGAAAATTTAAAAAAATACCCATGTTATCTTGAAAATTCGAAAACTACCCAAACCGGAAATTTTTTTTCCGGATTTGGCCTCTAAACCCGGAAAAAAATTTTCCGGAAATTGAACTCCAAAACCGGAAAAAAAATTTCCGGATTTAACATTTTTTTTTTTTTTTTTTTTAGAGTATCCGGAAAATTTTTTTCCGGATTTAACATTTTTTTTTTTTTTTTTTTTTTAGAGTTTCCGGAAAATTTTTTTCCGGATTTAACATTTTTTTTTTTTTTTTTTTTTTTAGAGATTCCGGATAAAAAAATTTAACTTAACAAATTATTATTTTTTTTTTTTTTTTTTTTAGAGATTCCGGAAATTTTTTTCCGAACTAAATAAATTTTTTTTTTAAGAGAAAAATAGCTAAAATATTGAAATCTAACGCTAAAAAATCGAATTGTTTTTTTAAATATTTGTTTCATTAATTTAAAAAATTTCAAAATGGTGTAGAAATAATTTAGAAATAATCTAGAATACGGTAAAGTACGCTAAATTACGTACGAATAGGGATAATATCTTCACTGAGAAGGCGAAAAACGACGACGAAACTTCAAACGGCCATAAAACGGCGCTCGAGTGTCCGATTTCAGCAAATGACCATTTTTCGGAAAGCTTGCGAAAATGCGCATGCATCCGGACTAGCTTTGCTAGTTTTCCAAATTCAGAATCGCCAAAAAATAAATAGAAGAGCCTCAAAACTTCAGTTGAAGTTTCCGATTAAGATTTTCATTTCTATTATTCAATCTACGTAGCTCAGTAAATTAGTTATGTAATAAACTTTTAGAACACCAAATTTTATTATTTTTGGAATTTTTTTTACTATTTTTTATGATTTATGAAAGATGCCACAAAATAAGCCCCATTTATACGTAATTTATCGTATTTTAGTAAATTTACCGTATTTTAGCACAAAATCGGCCCTATTCGTAGTAAAAAAACAATTCGATTTTTTAGTGTTAGATTTCAGTATTTTAGCTATTTTGATAATTTCTAAATTATTCTACACCATTTTGAAATTTTTTAAATTAATGAAACAAATATTTAAAAAAACAATTCGATTTTTTAGCGTTAGATTTCAGTATTTTAGCTATTTTTCTCTTAAAAAAAAAAATTTATTTAGTTCGGAAAAAAATTTCCGGAATCTCTAAAAAAAAAAAAAAAAAAATGTTAAATCCGGAAAAAAAATTTCCGGAAACTCTAAAAAAAAAAAAAAAAAAAAAATGTTAAATCCGGAAATTTTTTTTCCGGTTTTGGAGTTCAATTTCCGGAAAAAAATTTTCCGGGTTTAGAGACCAAATCCGGAAAAAAAATTTCCGGTTTGGGTAGTTTTCGAATTTTCAAGATAACATGGGTATTTTTTTTAATTTCCATTATTTTTTGGATATAAATAAAAAATTCGGCACTATAAGATTAGAGAAAATTATGAGTAGAATTATTGATGTTAGCCAATCTGCTTTGATTAAGAATAGGTATATCTTAATTAGACAATGTAATTTTTAGTCAGGAAATTATTCACTCTTCTCAAGTACAACAATATCCTGGTGTCATTATTAAAGTGGATTTCGAAAAGGCATATGATAAAATACACTGGGAATATATATTAGAAATTTTAGTTAGTAGAGGGTTTGGTGTTAAATGGATTTCATGGATTAAGGAGTGGCTATATAGTTCACAATCTTGCATCAATTTTAATGGAGAGTTTACACAATTTTTCTACTGCAAAAGAGGAGTTAGACAAGGTGACCCTTTATCACCTTTCTTATTCATTCTTGCAGCAGACACTTTATGTAAAATCTTTCATAAGGGAAGGCAAGCTAATAAGATACTAGATTTAGGGCCTCACTATCTAGCTAATAGAGCAGTTACGAACTGTCACTATGCTGATGACACTATACTTTTCTTAAAAGCAACACATACAAATGTGGAATCAGCATGGTGGGGTATGAAAAGCTTTGAGGCTTTATCAGGAATAAAAATGAATTTACTTAAAACTGAACTGTACCCTTTACATACTGATGGTTTAGCTTATGCAGAGACTTTTCACTGTAAATTAGGAGTATTTCCATTTAAATACTTAGGCTTACCATTACACTATGAAAAACTTCTAACAGATGAATGGCAATTTTTAGTAGATAAGATATAAGGTAGATTACAGAATTGGAAATGCTAACTACTCTCCATAGGTGGTAGACTTACCCTCCTAAATTCAGTACTTTCAGCAATCCCTCTATATACTTTATCAATATTCCGGACTCCTAAAACCATTATTAGAAAACTTAATTCTATTAGGAACAGGTTCCTTTGGCAAGGGTCAGATAAATCTAGGAAAAAATACACTCTAGTTAATTGGACTAAAGTGTGTATAGATAAGAAGCATGGGGGTATGGGGGTACTAGATTTACATCACATGAATCTCTCCTTGCTGTTGAAATGGTGGTGGTGATTTACAGATAACTCATATCAAGGATTATGGAAGACTATAATTCAACATAATTATTACCAACAAAATTCAGTTTTACCTCATTCTCCTTTTTGGAAATCCATTCTGAAATTAGAACCCTTAGGTAACATTAGTGTCACTTTTGAGCCTGGAGTGAATTTCAAGTTATCTTTTTGGCATACTCTTTGGATTGGCAACTGTAGTTTAGCTTCCCAATTTTCTCAATTATACACCATTTGTACTACACCTCACATTTTCATTACTGCTGTTATAAACTCCCAAGGGTTTGCATTGAGATTTAGACGACAACTACATGGTATTTTACTAGTAGAATGACATCAATTACTAGCTATCATTAGTTCATGTAGTTTCACTCACTGTATAGATAAAATTGCTTGGAGGTGGGAAGCTAGTGGGCAGTTCTCGGTTAGTTCTATATATCATATTCTTAATTTCAGAGGTATAAGTAAGCCTAATTACAAAATTTGGTGGGAACTTCCTATTCCCTCCAAAATTAGAATTTTTATGTGGCTTGTTATGCATAATAGGATTTTAACTAAATACAATTTACATAAAAGGGGCTGGCAGGGATCATTAAAGTGTCAATTTTGTCCTGCAGATGAAACAGTAACTCATTTACTACTTAAATGCCTAGTAGCTAAACAAATTTGGTTTTGGATGGGACTTAGTCAAAATAGTTTCTCTCATTGGAAAAATTGTGCTAATATATTTGCTTTTGCAGGAACTTTAGACAGCAATAATAAAATTGCTTTTCTGGTGGTATTCAGTGCATTAAGCTGGACGATTTGGAAATATCGAAACTCTATTATTTTTCAACAGTCCTCTATTAATTACCCTCGGAATCTGATTTTACTAATTGTTTCTCTTGTTGAATATTGGTCAGGACATATGGCTAAGCATTTCAAAGATGCCACTGCACATTGGCTGCCTCATGATTTCAATGCTATCCCACTGCCAGTATGGGATCCAAATGATCATCAGATGATACCATTTCAAGGAGAATCTACTACTGAACCTGGTATAGGACGTACAAGAGCAGATACATGGTCAGATGAATAATTCTAGGAAGTTCTCAAAATTTAGCTTTGCTGCCTGTTTAGTTTTGTGCTACCTCAGCCCCAAAAATGGTGGCTTAGTATTAGTTTCCTTCTCTCTTACTGTGTTTTGGTGGGTAATCAAACGTAGAGCATATGTTTTTTGTTGTTTGCTAGAACTTGTGGTGGTAGCTCACTGATGGGCTTATAGATATTACTTAGTACTATGTAATTTACAATTTTCTATTTCATATATGAAATGGGCACTTGTTGCCTTTCTTTCAAAGAAAAATGAGTAAAGACATGAATAATTGGTTACCAAGAGAGAGAAAAAAAAACAGTTGGAAGGCTGTAAATTCCGACATTTTTAAAAATACCCTAAGTTCAATACAAATTATTAAAATTACCCACGGTCCCAAATCTTTATTAAAAATACCCATACCGGCCAATTATTGGCCGGTTTTGATTAAAAATCCGGACCGGCCAATTATTGGCCGGTTCCGTGAATTTTTTTTTTTTTTTTTTTTTTTTAGAGAAAAATTGCTAAAATGCTGAAATGAAATCTAACACAAAAAAATTGAATTGTTTTTTTAAATATTTGTTAGAAAATACGCTACAATAGGGCTGAATTTGTGCTAAAATACGGTAAATTACAATAATTATGTAGAATTATGCTAAAGTACGGTAAATTACGCTAAATTACGCTAAATTACGTATGAATAGGGCCGATTTTGTGCCATCTTTCATAAAACATAAAAAATAGTAAAAAATTCCAAAAAATAATAAAAATTGGTATTCTACAAGTTCATTATGTAACTAATTTACTGAGCTACGTAGATTGGAGAATAGAAATGAAAATCTCAATCGGAAACTTCAACTGAAGTTTTGAGGCCCTTCTCTTAGTTTTTTGGCGATTCTGAATTTGGCAATCCGGCATCGCCGGCACGGACGATGCGCATTTTCGCAAGCTTTCCGAAAAGTGGTCATTTGCTGAAATCGGACACTCGAGCGCCGTTTTATGGCCGTGGGTAATTCAGAATCGGACACTCGCATCGTCCGTGCCCGCGATGCCGGATTGCCAAATTCAGAATCGCCAAAAAACTAAGAGAAGGGCCTCGAAACTTCAGTTGAAGTTTTCGATTGAGATTTTCATTTCTATTCTCCAATATACGTAGCTCAGTAAATTAGTTACATAATGAACTTGTAGAATACCAATTTTTATTATTTTTTGGAATTTTTTACTATTTTTTATGTTTTATGAAAGATGGCACAAAATCGGCCCTATTCATACGTAATTTAGCGTAATTTACCGTACTTTAGCATAATTCTACATAATTATTGTAATTTACTGTAATTCAGCATAAATTACCGTATTTTAGTAAATTTACTGTATTTTAGCATAATTATTGTAATTTACCGTATTTTAGCACAAATTCAGCCCTATTGTAGCGTATTTTCTAACAAATATTTAAAAAAATAATTCAATTTTTTTGTGTTAGATTTCATTTCAGCATTTTAGCAATTTTTCTCTAAAAAAAAAAAAAAAAATTCACGGAACCGGCAATAATTGGCCGGTCCGGATTTTTAATCAAAACCGGCCAATAATTGGCCGGTATGGGTATTTTTAATAAAGATTTGGGACCGTGGGTAATTTTAATAATTTGTATTGAACTTAGGGTATTTTTAAAAATGTCAGTGTAAATTTAAGTTAAAGAAAGGGAAAATGAGAAAGGTTATTTGTTTTTAGTGGGAAAATAAGCAATTTTTAAGTTTTTGATGGGTATGACAACAATTACCCTAATTTAAAATGGAGAAATATGCAATTTACAATATTTCAATGGGTATACTAACAATTCTCCCTTGTATTTAATCCTCTTTACTCAATTGTCTGGTATTTTTAGAATTCACAATGTAAATATTTGTAATTTGTTATCTGATTAATAACAGAAGTTTATGTTAAATGGCTATTTCATTTTTCAATTTATGAATTTCAATTTTCATTGCTGTCTTTCATAATTTATTGGAAGATCAACAAATGCGACTATAAACATAATTAAGGAGTTGTGTGATTGTTTGCTTATTTCATTGAAGTAATTAACAGTACAAACTTTCTCAGTCACTAATTCCCCTAAAAGTATATACAAATATATGTATAAACAAATTGATGCCATGAAAACTAATAAGCTCAACAAGTGCATGCATGTGCAACACATCATCAAACACAAATAAAAGAGAAGATTCAATTATAATTGATCAGACCAATTATTTTCTTTTTTCTGAACTACTTGTGCGTATCTAGCTCTGTCATGTGTTCCTCATTTTGAATTTCAAAATTACCAAAAATTAAGAAGAATCAAAGAAATATACATTCAAAAAAAATAAAAGGCTAGTAGGACAATTCATTTTATTGGTTTGTTTGGTGTTTTTTGTTGGTATCGGATTATATGGAGAAGGGAACCAATTTGGATGTGTGATGGGTTCTACATCCGTCTGATCCACTTTTAGATTTGTGTGCACAAATATTAAAGCAGATGCCAAAGGCGGATTCACGATTTTCGTCGGGGGGGGGGGCCAAAAAAATATCGAATCGGATTTAAATCCATTAACCAATTGGGTACTCGATAAAAAAACTATGTTTTAACTTATATTTTCCAATGTTTTGACTTGTAATTTCTGATAACTAATCAAATTCAACAAATTTATTTCCATTTTAACCTTAAATATAACCCGAATTACAAATCAAACGTCTAGAGCGGGGCAAAAAAAATTTCAGGGAGGCAAAGTCGGTCGAGACTGATAAATCTCTACTAAAACTCAAAATTCAGGGGGGCAGCTGCCCCCCCTGAAACACTCTGGGTCCGCTCCTGGCTGATGCACACACTTATTAAAGCAGTGTGCACGAATCTTAAAGCGCATTGGACGGACATGGAACCCATTGGACCCAAATTGGTCCATGGAGAAGACGGGTGCAAGAAAACTTATTTTGATCAACTAAAAACCCCAAAAAAGAAAGAAAAAGGTTCAAAATCATTTTTAAGATGTAAAGTCCACAGGGCACAGATTCTTTTCATTGATTTATGAGATTAACGGTTCGAGTTCTACACTAGAAGGCGGGTCGGATATAATTACAAGGATCTGAACCCGAGAATTATATTGGGCTGTATTGATTTATGGGCCTGGTTTTGTCCCCAAGTTGGTTCCTCTTGGGCCGTAAGAACTTCTCAGATGTGGCGTTACTTATACTAGAAAAGCCCGGATTCTCTAAAGTAACTCAAATTTTTTAGTTCAGATCAAAACCGTCCGATCAAAATCCGGGTCTATCCGGTTCGACGTGAATGCACGTATCCCTTTAACATTCGTGCCATAACAGATCAGACGGTACAGATGTAAACTCAAAATTTGAGTTACCTTAGATCTATAGTATACTATGCTTCTTTCCTGGGTCGGATTCCATTGGCGCTGCCGCTGCTTCACCTCTCTGGAGACTAGAGACTAGGAGACGAGAGAGAGATGGAAATGCACTGGGTGAAAGCTGATCCCTCTGATTTCGGAGGTGATCTCCCAATTGCTCGCAGGTAATTAAATGATCTCTCCTGTACTTTCTATAAGTCAAATTTACGATCATACCCTGCTTATTTGGTATAATTGTGTGTGCTAGTTTTTGCATCCAATGCATTTGTTTGATTTGTGTACTGCAAGGTTGCATTCCTTCAATTGATGTACCTAATTCATGAAATTACATATGAGAAAAAAATATGATAAACTTCCAACATAGAACAGAAATTACAAACATAAATAATGGACTTAGTTGAATGCAACTATGTAAATGCAGTGGACACACAGCTGTGCAAGTGGGAAAATCAAAGGTGGTGATATTTGGTGGGTTTGCTGATAAAAGATTCCTCGTCGACATTGCCGTTTATGACATTGGTACACATAATTTTCTCCTTTTGAAAACTAAATCTAGATTAGCTCTTTTTGTTGTACCATTATTATCCAATTCTGTATGATACCAGTATGTACAGATCTTCTGAAATTTCTGTTGGTGTTCCATGGAAACCCCTTGATTCAACCATACCTGTACTATACCAGTGGGGTCTGATGTATCAGTACTGTTACGGAGAGTGACTGTACCAGTGTGACATCTTATAATTTAACTTTTCTTTTTTCTTTTCTTTTTTTTTTCAGAAAATAAGTTGTGGTACACACCAGAGTGTCGCGGCAGTGGTGGTTCAGAAGAGCAGGTGGGCCCCACTGCCAGAGCATTCCATGTTGCTGTGGCTATTGATTGCAACATGTTTATTTTTGGTGGCCGATCTGGTACTAAAAGGTTGGACATTTTTTGGAAGTTAAGATATTTCATACGAACCAATAAGAAACACAGCAATTTCTGACCAATATTTATATTTCTCAGGTTGGGTGACTTCTGGATGCTTGATACTGGTACGTGTCTCACTCTCTCTCTTGTGCTCTCTTTTGATCCTATAATTATATTGTATATTAACTAATGCATAGAATAAACTATTTTTGTTGTTGATCTTTTTATAATAATACATGAAGAGTGAGGCTATGGTAATATGCATAGCGCAGATTGATCCATACTACGGATCAATATTTTCGTTTTCAGAGTCCGAATAGTCAATCTGAAACCATTCAACATGATTTACATATGAAATTGTACTTGCAGACTAAATTTTAAACTTTTTAGAATTTTTTTACTATTTTTTAGGTAGGTATAAAATCACTACTTTTGAATGGTCTAGACTCTATGAATCTTTAGTTCAAGTGATTTTCTACCTATCTAAACAAATATTAAATAAAATGCTAAAACGTGAAAAATTTGATCTACTAGTACATATTTATATGGAGATGTTCAACGGTTCAAATCAATTGTTTGAACTTTGAAAATGAAGATATCGATCCATAGTACGAACCAGTATGCGCTATGCATAGTACTGTAGCCTCACTCGTACTGTCATACATGATTATTCTATTTTCTCGGATCTCAAAGAAACAATGAACAATAAAAAAAGACTGAAATAAAACACTTAATATAGATTCAAACAATATTCTTTTAGAAATGTCAGTAGCTCTGACATTTACTTATTGCTTTTAATATTGTCTTTCGAAGAGATATGGCAATGGTCTGAACTTACAAGCTTTGGAGATTTACCGTCACCACGCGAGTTTGCTGCAGCTTCAGCCATAGGAAACCGTAGAATTGTTATGTGGGTCCCACTCTTTGATTCTTTTCATTGTATCCAACTTATGTTCTTAGAACTTTTGGTTACTGGTAATATTATCTGTGATCTTAATTCAGGTACGGAGGTTGGGATGGTAAAAAGTGGCTTTCAGATGTTTATATTATGGACACAAGTGAGTTTGTTTTTCATAATTTCATTACGAAATTATCCTTTTCTGCCTCCTATATAACCTCAGTATATCAAAAAAAAAATAAATATTAAATGTGGGTCCATATCCTCTGAGTTATCTCAACTTTTCAGTTGATGTCAAAATTGGGCCAAAAAGTATTTTCGGTGCCTATTTAGATGCACGGGGCAGTACTAATATAAAATGGGTTGCTTTAATATTCGTGCTGAACGGTTCAGATTTTGTAAGGATTAACTCAAAATTTGCGATATGTTAGGGGATGTGAATTCTTAAAAAGTTACCCAAACTACTGCTCCTTTCTGCCTCATGTACAGAGAAACAAACTGTGAGGAAGGAGTAGCAGTTTAGGCATCCTTTTGATTTAATTAGAGTTGAGGAGAATTGAGATATTTTCATATTTATCATGTGTGCATGATATTTGCTATGTTAGGTTGAGGCATATATAAAGTTGCTTGACTATGGTGAGATGATTTTGATTTTAACCTAGATATGTTGGGAATGAAAAAATGAGATATCTAAAGCATTTTTTTTTATTTGTTCTCTTTTTTCTTTTCATTTTGGAAACAAAAAAGTGTCACTTGAGTGGACTGAGCTGTCAATCACAGGGTCGGTCCCACCGGCAAGAAGTGGCCACTCTGCCACAATGGTCGAGAAGAGATTGCTTGTATTTGGTGGGAGAGGTATATCTCCTTCTGTTGCTTTAATACTTTGCTAGAGTGAGGCTATGGCAGATTGGTCTGTACTATGGATCAATATGTCTATTTTCAAGTTCATACAGTCGATCTGAACCGTTCAACATAATCTCCATATAAAAATGTACTTGTAGACTAAATTTTACATTTTTTAGATTTTTTTTTACTATTATTTTAGATAAAAATCACTTGATCTAAAAATTCTAGACCATTCAAAAGTAGTGATTTCTACTTATCTAAAATATAGTAAAAAGTTTCTTAAAAATGTAAATTTAGTCTACAATTAAAAATTATATGGATATCATGTTGAAGGATTTAGATCGACTTTTTGGACTTCAGAAACAAAGATATTGGTAAATAGTATGGACCAATTTGTGCTATGCATAGCATAGTACCATAGCCTCACTCTGCTATCTTTTCTTAACAAATTTCTGGTGTACTAGCTACACAATTAAGGCCTTCTTTATATTTCTTGCTCTAACTATGTGGTTATTAGAGAAACTGAGTAGGAACGAAGAAAATCAGACTTGTCCATGATAATTTGCTTTGGTCTCATGTGTATAATTCTTCAATGTAATTATGATGTCAGATACTTGTATCTTTTGTACGCTTGTATTTTTTTTTTTTAGGTGGTGGTGGACCTATAATGGGTGATTTATGGGCTTTGAAGGGCCTTATTGAAGAAGGTGGGTGATATGCTATAGTTTCTGTTGAGCTGCTGAAACAAATATTACACTGCAAGGTTTTTATATTATAGCAGTTCATGCATGGTACTCGTATTCGTTTGTTCTCATTTTATTTGTATTCTTGGTTGGTGCTTACCGGTTATAATTTTACCATTGAAAAGTTTGTTAAATTCAGCCAGATACATTTAATAATCATAGAAATAAATGTCAAGATATCCATCAGTCGAACCGAAATAAGAGAGATTAAACTGAACCAAATATAAAAAATCAAAGTAATTCAAGTACATATCAAGTAAATTTCGATTTGTTTGGTTGAACCGAAATAAGAGAGATTAAACCAAACCAAATATAAACAAAATTCAACCGAACTGACCATTTAATCCAAAATTTGACTGTTCGGTTGAAACCAAATAACCGGATCCAATGAACACCCCTAATTCTTGGTTTGTGCTTACTAGTAATAGTTCTTCCGTTGAAAAGTTTGTTAAATTCAACCGAACCATTTATTATTATTGGTCTGTGAAGAACTGGTACTGAGAGCAAAATCCGTAACTAAATTTGAAATTAACTTAAATTTGAAGATAATGAGACCCCAGGCTGGACTCAACTTAGACTTCCAGGTCAATCGCCCGCTCCCAGGTGTGGCCATACTGTTACTTCAGGTGGTCATTACGTAAGTATTTTAGTCTTATCTTTTTATTATTACATGTATCATTTTGTTGCATTAACCTCTTATTTCCTGAGTTCTTACCAAATATTAACTCAATATCAGGAACAAAGTTAATGTGAAATTCATAGTTAAACCATTTTGAGATTAAAATAGATTGTTTATTTATTTATCTTGTAGTTGTTGCTTTTTGGCGGGCATGGAACGGGTGGCTGGCTTAGTAGATACGATGTTTACTATAACGACTGTATAGTCTTGGACAGAGGTGAAGTAGAAACTGTTCTATTATTTTATCAAAAAAAAAAAAAAAATACAATGTGTATATGCCAAAAAAATCCCTGAAAATATCATATAAACAAATGCAAAAAATGAATCATTTCTCATATCCACAAAACATGGGAATATCTTCTCCAACCGCTCATCTCCTATTTTTCAAAAGATACCCAAATTATCCTTTCTCTCCTCAGTTATGTTGAGAGGCAGTGAGATGGGTTAATTTAGTCATATTTCAGGAAAAATGTTACTCATGAAATCTTTCTTTTTTGCAAGGTAAAAAAAGTACTTTCATTTTTCACTATACTTTTGTTCTTTGTGGGTTGATTAAAAGTGACTTAGGAAAACTAATATTTGTTGATGATTCAGTGTCTGTTCAGTGGAAACGAATGGATACGAATAATGAACCGCCACCTCCACGTGCTTACCACTCTATGACTTGTATTGGTACAAGATACCTTTTATTTGGTGGATTTGATGGGAAGACCACCTTTGGTGATTTTTGGTGGTTAGTTCCAGGAGGTACTTGTCATTTCTATTTTACATGCATTTTGCTTTACAATCAACACTTATCCTTTTATTTTGGCTGTGGTAAAAATTGTAGTATTTGAATTTATTTATCCTTTTTGTCTTTTCAGATGATCCTCTAGCAAAGAGACCAACAATAATTCCAAGTATTACTTCAGAAGTCACTGTGCCTTCTGGTGGGTCCCAAAATACTGATGCGAAGGTACTGGAAATTATAATACAAATATGCTCAAAACCTGTCTCTTTGGAACACTACTTGTATGTGAAACAAGGGTATTTTTGGAGTTCTGAAGAAATAGGCACAGGAAGGTTATGCAAGTAAACAACTTCTTGTTTGAGAGAGGCCATGGTACTGTGCATAGCTCAGATTGGTCTGTACTATGGATCAATATTTTTGTTTTTAAGGTCCAAATAGTCGATCTAGACTGTTCAACATAGTCTTCATATGAAAATGTACTTGTAGACTAAATTTTATATTTTTTAGAATTTTTTTTACTACTTTTTTAGATAGAAAATCACTACTTTTGAATGGTCTAAAATCTTTAGAGCTAGTGATTTTCTACCTATCTAAAAAAATAATAAAAAAATTCTAAAAAATGTAAAATTTGATCTACAAGTTCATTTTCATGTGGAGATCATGTTGAACGGTTCAGATCAATTGTTTGGACTGTGAAAATAAAGATATTGATCCATAGTACCGACCAATCTGCGCTATGCATAGTACCATAGCCTCACTCATAACTTATTGTTTTATAAATTACATAGGATGTATATAAAATAGACTAGCTTTAGACCATTTACTGACTCATTCAATTGCATTTATTTGTGATTTCAAGGAAAATGAAGAGACAAACGAAGAGTCCCTAATTTTAGAATTAGCTGATAAATTGGGCATTTCAATTTCTCTAAAAGCTGATCTCAGCATTACTGATGAAATGGAGGACAAAGAACTAAGTGAATTATCGGCACGATTTACTGGAGAAAATTTACCGACTAGAGACCAAGCTGCTGGAATACGAGTAATTTGTAGTTTTACTCTTATTAGAATGTTAGCATTTCTCCAGGTATGATTTAGGTGTTGAATAGTATGGATAAACCCACAAAAGTTTAGAAAGTAAATTGTCCAATTGAAAAGGAAATAAGAAGAGTAAGAAAATAAATTGTCTGATTTTCTTTGTAATTTTGTATGCTGTGAATTTTGAAGAATATCATCTCTATGACTCTATCCCCTATAAAATGAGTCTGCATCCTCTAAAGTAACTCAAATTTTGAGTTTAGATCCAGACCGTCCAATCAGAATCCAGGCCAATCCGGCCCGAGGTGGAATGCACGGGGCTCCTTTAATATTCGTGCTAAAGCAGATCAGACGGTCCGGATCTAAACTCAAAATTTGAGATAAACTCAGGTGGTATGAATTCCTATAAAATGAGATCTTGGTCATAAGCAAAGGAGATGTCAAGGATATGCCCAGATCATAAAGGGATATCCTATTATTCCATTTTTTTCTATGTAGAGTTCCAACTTTCGAGTTATGAGTTGTGAAAACTAGACCCTGCACATTCAGTACTTCTGACTTTTGACTAATACAAACGCAGCTGTTAATTTTACTCTATACAATTGCTATTAACTTTGGGACTTATTGACTACCCTATCCCTGATATACTTATTCTTCTTGAAGATTTTGTTTGTATTTTTTTATTACTTTGTTTTTAATTAGTGAACTGTCTTGTCATGCTCATTTTTCTTTGTTTGCATTAACATCCAAATTCCAAACAAGAATTCAGTACTGTTAATCATGTTCTATGTCAAGTTTAATGAATTGATGTCGAAAATGGTATGATTTTTTTTTTACGAAGATCAAGAGTTTAAGCAGTCAATGTTTAGGCGTTTTGATTTAATTTCTAAATCTTTTTAAAACAAATCATTTTTTACAATTTCCTACATGAATGCATATACTCCTGACATAGAACAAGATCAACTGATTGAACATGTGGCATGGAAATGGATATTTAATTATCGATCCAACAATAGGAAAAGGGCATGATGAGGCACCGATGAAAGTACACAGTGGTCCTAAATACTTATTCAGATTGTTTTCTATATTCATAAGTTCAAAAGGTATATATTTTGTTAAAAGATAGATTGTATGATTATTTAAATGAAAAACCAAACAGGTTTATCTTGCATTTGTTATGTCAACCATCTTGGTTTAAATATTACCTACTGGTTTTTCTCAAAAAAAAAAAAATATATTACATGTGCTATAATGAAGTCATTATTATGGTACACGAGATCCTCCCTGTTGACTCGTATATTGTTTGACAATTGGAGTTATATTGTGAATTATAGGCAGTAAGAGATCACTGGAACAACTGTGGTCCCAGTTCCATACAACTCCAGGAGGTGGGTCCCATGTTACGTGATTATAAGCGCCTCATTGTTCGAAGCCATCTGTAAGTTACTTTTCATTCTTAATTTTGTGTGTTTGTTTATTTTTGAGGTTTTACATGAAGACCCTAAGCTATTGAGAAATTGCAATAATGTAGTTAAAAAATGAAATGATGAAGCTAACTACAGTTAATAAATTAAATATCATTTTATAGATTAGTTTGATGCAGGAGTTTTATTTGCACATACTAGGAGCTAAAGAGATGTTTTTGCAATGTAAATAATAATATAGGGATTTTTTTGCAAATTTTTTTTCCCTATTTCTGTTATGTAAATGTAAATATGATTTCACGAGCTGTATGTTTGTGCTTGGTTGAAATTTGCATCTAATTTCAGTCATATATTAATACAATTTATGCTCTTAATTTGGCAACAAAAATTTGACTGATGTGCAGTTCTACAAATTTCAGAGAAAAATTGAACTACGATTTACATTCCACTTCATCGGCTCTTTCTGGCCAAGAAAATTACCGATTTTTCCACTTGAAAAGCGCTTCTCAGGTAATTATTCTCTCTCTCTCTTTTTTGAAATTACTTGGTAGTGGCTACCAAGTTCTCTCTCTCTCTCTCTCTCTCTCTCTCTTTAAATATGCTCGATGGAATCCGGTACCAAGCTGGAGAGCTTATTAGTTTAGTATTAGACTTAACAGAACTAAATACAAATTTAAAAAAAAAAAAAAGTTGGCTGATATTTCGTTATTAGTTCGGTTGATTGTTGGATTTAACCCTGAAAAAAAGATACCATAAATTTGGATCCAGCTAGAGTGAATGAGAATATATTGCATGAACATATTATTTCAGCTGCTAAGAGTGAATATTTTGTCCTGTTTATTTTCTTCTATTGTTTTATCATATTTTTTTTTTTCATTTTTGTTTATACTTTTATAGTTGCGTATGAATGACATTCCAAGTTTGCTTGAAGAATATCAGCAACTCATCTCAAGTTGACAAAAGGCAGTACAACTGAGAATAGTAATGTTAGAAAATAGTAATTTTCACTTTTTTTTGCCCTCCTTTTTTTGTGATTACTATTTTTTTTTTTACTTTTTTTTTTTTTATATGATCAGATGTTGCTTTTGTAATCCAGTGCAACATTCTAAATGCAAACAGCTGGTGGTAGTAATAGAACATAAAATAATCATTTACATAATGTGGTTTTTGGTAAGAAAAAGAATCATTCTATTGGCAACATATGAAGCATTTCCTTAAAGAACATGAGTGAGGCTATGGTGCTTTGCAATGCATGGATCAAGGTGCACCACGGTTCATATCTTCGTTTTCAAAGTTAATACAATCGATCCAAACAGCTCAATATAAAACTATACTTGGTGACCAAATTTTACAGTTTTTTTTTTTTTTACTTTTTCTGCTATTTTTTAAATAGGTAGAATATCACAAGATTTAAATATTCTGGGCCATCGACTATAGTGATTTTCTATGTATCTAAAAAATTATAAAAAAATGTAAAATTTGATCTCCAAGTACATTTTCATATGAAGATCATGTTGAGCAATTTGGATCGATTTATTGAACTTCAAAAAACAAACATGTAAATCAGTAATACTATTTGATTCGCACATTACAGAAGTACAATAGCTTCACTCAAAAAACTTTTTAGTAATAGCATTAATTACTTCTCTAAATCCTTTTTACTTAAATGCTTATTTGATAAGAGTAATTATTTGTTTAAGTGGGCATTACATCTAATATTGCAGTAATTTGTTTCAGTTATTTACAGCCCTTGACATCGAGATACAGTGTGAAATACAAGCAAATTTGGCTAGCAGCCTCTTAAAACAGTACAAACCGATGAACCTTAGATCGAAACTAACCCAGTTTTCAATAATCTTATGTAATAAGTTTATTTACTAAGGTTGTATGATTACTGGGTGTCAAAGACTCTCTTATAATCAAAATACATCAACAATAATACAACAATACAAGTTTTATACAACACAACTTCAAAATACTAAGAAGCTAATTCACCTAGCCCAATTTTGATATAATTCTTCTATTAAAAAATCAAGAAATTTCCCTGAGTTCCCATATTTTTATCATACCATCATCGCTTGCTGATGCCAGAATTCTCAAATCCTGCATGTTAATTTTGAAATTTGTTATATAAATAATTATTTAAAAAAGTTGATGAATGTGAAGTACAAATAGAAATCTAGACACTTCTAAAAATATATTTTCCTAACTACATATCACCCCATAGATTTAGAGAATTTTTCCTGTATAGAAATTAATATAAAATAATATATGATATTAGAATGATTGCTCCAAGATTTTGATGCATAGAAGCGCTTGGTGTCTGAAAACTTCAATGGATCTGAATTATTTTTTCAGATTAATAGTGTGGACCCGGATTTTTTTTTCGGTTCTGTCTATGGCATCTAAAATCCACATGCAATCATTCTAATACCCTATATTAATTTAAATTAATTTTTATAAATAAAAAATTCTGATTGTTTAATTATGCTATCTTTCAATAGTGTACCCGATTGAAGCCACAAATTGCTAGAAATTAGACCTGTTTTGACTTTGGACCATCATAATTATAATAATATCAACAAAAAATAAAAATTAATAATTGAACCTTGGGATTCCACCGAACAGAGTTAATATCCATCTCATGCGCTTTTTCCTTCTTCAAAAGCAGTCTATATGATGGTTCATCAACCTACATGTTTTAATAATTAGAAAAAAAAATTCAATTTTCAAGTTCTTTTGCATTGTTTTTTTCTTATGTGAGTTGAAAAGCATTTGACCAGTACGTTTTGTTATCTATTTCCGGCTATAAAGTTCAAAAGACCAAAGGGGAGAAGTATTTTAGGATAATATAAGTTATTATGCTCCTTTAGTTTATAACTATGCATTAAAAAAATGATTTTTTACCGATTCACCCTTTTCCTCCACAAAAAGGCAAATAGCATCATCACTTGCTCCGCTCGCTATAACACCCTCACTGTTAACAACAAAATCATAAATATTATTAAGAGAACTAAATAATGTATTTAGTGGTTGCTATTAAACAAACAAAACATACAAATTCACTTAATAATAACATGATATAAAAAAATATTTGTACCAACTCAAAAGAAAAAAAAATATTTGCAAAAATTCAAATGAAAAATGGATACCTAGACCAGTGAGCAGAAAAGATAGTACGAGCATGATATCCAGATAAGGTGCAGAGGTGCCTCCTGAAATAAATCAATGCCTTATTGTTAAATTACATTTCTCAAGAAAACAAAAGACTATCAAAGCTAAATAAACAAAGAAAAAAATAAAATAAATTCTAATCTGTACCAAGGTGCAAAGCCTTCAGTGTCTGTTTGAGAAATGGCACTACTGGTATCCCATATTTTTAGCGTAAGGTCGTCACTACAAAATAAATAAACAAGTGAAGATTAATTATACTAGGGTTTTGTTTCTTTTCTTTTCAGAGGTTATTGATATAAACCAAACTTACCTTGAAGTGACCATTCTATCTCCACTCGAGTTGAAAGAAACTGACCAGACTGTTGACGTATGCCCGCTGCGCATAGAGAAAAGAAACACAAAATTTACCCAAAATCAACACGGGTTAATAAAACCTGGTATCAAATTCTTCAAATGCTACAGAGTTCAGTAGTAATAATTACATGGCATCTGGGATATTTTCTGAAGGGGGAGTTTCACGTGTACCCCTCAAAAAATTTGAAATTACATATTCCCTCCTCTAAAATTCACAATATCATATTTAACCTTCTAAATTTCAAAAACTCACAAATTTAGACAATTTATTGACTTTTCTATTAAAACTCATTTTAAGTTTACCCATTTTACCCTAATTAAAAAATATGTAGCATGTTTAAGAGAAATATTTTGTTTCTAATTGGTCAGTTGTGAGAGCAAATTGTTTATTTTCTCAATTGAGAATGAAAAACAGAAACACAAAACGTACCCAAAATTAACAGAGTTCAGTATCTATTGCTTCAAATGCTACAGAGTTCAGTAGTAATAATGACACAGCATCTGGGATATCTTCTAAATTTTGTAGGGTCCTTTAGATATTATATTTCATGATTTGAGTAGAAGTAATAGTAGGAAATGTTCTATAACTTTCCATACCTGCTCCCTTCATTTAGGGTTTGCACACAATGCCAATCATCGCTGTCTCCATCCTCTGCCCATACCTATTAGTCTCCATAAAAGAGTATTCAAATAGGTGAGAAGAAAAGGAGGTTTTCTGGTGCATTATTGACAAGAAAAAACATAATGAGCAATATGCAACATAGCCCACAAAAAATAGGAAATATAATGAGTAATATGCAAAGTCTCTACATAATGAGTAATATGCAACAGAGCCCACAAAACATAGGAAATATAATGCACTCCTCTCTTTCCCCATGCATATCTCTCTCTAAAAAAAAAATTAGGGATAAAGGAAATACAATTTACACATTAAACAAAAACTACAAGTCAAAAGGGTATATTTAATTATTTAATACATCAAGCTTCCAATATTTACTGAGATTATTAAACCCTTTGCAAAGCTATACAAGATTGCCAAAAAGAGACGGAAATAAAAGGAAACAATGAAAAAAGCGTACCTTGATGGAGTTGTCATAGCTGACTGAGACCAAAACATCAACTAAAGGATGCCACTGTGCCATCTTGACATCTTGTGAGTGGCCTTGAAGCACTGCCACGCAATCATATTCATCTCCAGGTTGCACCTCCCAAATCCACACTGTCTTGTCTCTGCTACATGTCGCCAGAAACATCCCCGAGTTGCTCCACGACACACTCTTCACCTCATTTTCATGCCCCTGCCCGAAATATATTCAGAGTAAAATGCTATTACAAGATGCCAGAAACTGTCCTTTTTCAGTATTTAAAATAAAAAGGACCTGTTTTTTTGAAATTTCAGAACTTTCGCCTTTCCATTGGTCTTTAACATCATTAATAATGCCAAACTGGTAAGACTAAGTATGATGCTGATTGAAATAGCTCGACCATTCAAATTTTGTTTGGGGAATTTCATGTATGCCCCTCATAAACCTCAAAATTTTGCAACAGCTTCACCTCATTCTCATGCCCCTGTCCGATATATTCAGAGTAAAAAGCTGTTGCAAAATTGAGAATAGACAACTTCTATCTTGTCAACAAGATGCTAGAAACAATCTTTTTCAGTATTTATAAAACAAAAAGGCCTACTCTATTGAAAATTCAGAACTTTAACCATTCCATTGATCTTTAACGGACAAATTGACAAGACAAGTATGATGCTGATTGATAGCTCGACCATTCAAATTTTGATGGGGGAATTTCATATATACCCTTCAAAAACCTCAAAATTACATACGTCCCCCCTCTAAAATTCCTAATATCATATTTACTCAATCAAAATAGCTCGACCATTAAAATGAGTTCTAATAGAAAATGTAATAAACTTGGTAGACTTGTGAATTTGATATTATGAATTTTAGACGGGGGAATACGTAATTTCGAGGTTTTTGAGAGGTATACATGAAATTCTTCCAATTTTGATCAGCCGTAAAAAAAAAAAAAATCAATAATGCAACTTATCTAACTCGAAGGTGTATGGTGTCAATTAGCAAAAACCATGAATGCAAAATGGGGTAGAAACTATTGAAACCAAACATGCTCTGATATTTACCTCCAAGGTAGCAACACATTCAAAATCTCCACCGACATATTTCCAGATTGCAGTCGTGGAGTCAAAGCTTGCTGTGGCCAAAAACTTGCCACATGGCGACCAAGCACACGATCTGACAGTGCGTGTGTGTGTGTCTTCTAGAATAGTCTGAGAAAATCAAAAGAATAAATGATCAAATACTACAGTTTAGTTCATTGTATTGAACAACAGCACCAACTACTAATAACAAAGATATAAAAAGGATTATAAATTGACGGTGATAGTTCCTTGTTCCTGAACAAATCGTAATTAGTAATAATCCAAAAATTTATGTATGAGATACTGATTCTGTAACAGTGCCGAGCAGTCCCACTGACAGGTGGGGCCCATTTGCCAGATCCCACCAACCACACAATAAACATTTTGGCATTTTACGTTGCAGCGCTCACAATCTAAATTTTCTAGTTCTGCCCTTGAGTATACCATTTTAAACTTTCCCTTGTTCAATAATAGCTAAATTGTACAATTTGACATCAATCTCTTCTAAATTACCATACTAGAGAGATTTTTCGAACACAACTAGAAAATACCAGTAAAACTGAGGTTTACTTCAAACAAGTAAATGCACCAACCAAATGTAAAATAATAGATAACACCGTACAGAGCAATCCCACTGACGGGTGGGGCCCATTTGCCAGACCCACCAACTATTTTCTAGTTCCACCCGAGTATGCCATTTTTTTAACTTTTACTTGTTTATTTAGTAGCTAAATTGTACTATTTGAGATTAATCAAGGTAAAAAAGGACATCAATCTCTTCTAAATTACCATACTGGTAAAATATCAGTAAAACTGAGGTTTACTTCAAACAAGTAAATGCTCTTAAACAAGGTAGAAGGATAATTTAAATCGTACCGAGCATTCCCACTGACGAGTGGGACCCATTTGCCAGATCTTCACGGTCTTGTCGCCGCTACAGGAGGCCAGCATAGCGGATGCACCGCCGCAGTTGTCCGGAGCAGGGTTCCAAGCGAGGCTCCACACCCGATCCGCATGACCTTCTAGTTTTTGCACCTCTCTCAAGTCAACGCTTGAATCCAATAATTCCATCTCTGAGAAGAGGGAAAGAGAGAGAGAAATTGGTGAGAGAAGGAATCGGGTTTTGGTTTCCAAAGTACAACTGCGACCACTTCGTTTCATTCGTGTGTTAGGGTTTTTTGGGTTTAGTGTGGCCGCGAACTGTGTAGCCATTTTTGGAGCGGATTTATTCAGGCAATAGCATAGTGACCATAGTAACAAATGAATTATTCGGGTTTGATTCGGCTAGGTCAAAAATTCGTGATTCGGGTATAATTCGGGTATAATTCGGGAATGATTCGGTACAACAAGAAAGCAAAAAAAAAAAATTCCAAAATTCAAAATTTAATTTATATAGAGTGCTACATTAGTATGGTCACAGAAAACTGTCTCAAATTCATTATGCCTCTCAAAAGCTGAATTCGCATCCTCTGAGATATCTCAAACTTTGAGTGACCTTTTGGAAAATCTCAACTGTTCAATTACATTCTGCACAAATTTCAAGGCACAATTAATAGTGGGCCCCTACGCTGCCCCCAGTAGGCACCGTATTGAGATATCTTAGAGGATACGCGCTTTGCCTCAGCCCCACGCTGTGAAATTCAAAAAGTTTGCCTCAGCCCACGTGGCTTTGCCTCAGCCCACTCTGCCTCCAAAATTTTCAAAAATTTCCAATGCTGCGAATTTTTCGAATAAAACGCGAAAAATTCGTAAAAAAACTTTTTATTCGCGTTTTATTCGCGAATATATCGGTAAAAATTCGGTCAACCGTTTTATTTGCTGTTCGGTTTGGAAACCTCCAAAAAACGTTTTATTCGCGTTTTATTCGCGAATAAAACGCGAATCATGTTGCTATGATAGTGACTATACTCGCGTTTAATTCGGGAATAATTCGTTTTTGGAGTGTTTCCGAACCGAATGGCGTATTATTCGTTGACTGAACCTTTGACCGAATAAAAATCAAATAAAACACGAATTTTACGAATTTTACATGTTTTTCTCGCATTTTGTTCGGAAAACCCGGACCTTTCTGCACAGTTCTCTTTCAGCATTTATTAACCCACGTGACCTTTTTGCACAGTTCTCCACAATTCATTATACTTTTTGACTATATTACCACACTCTGATCTTTTATGGCAAATACAAGCAGTATCTCATATAGTAAATCATTGGTAATGAATTAAATATGCACTGAGGTCTCGTATTGTAATTCCGAATCATTCCTGAATTATACCCGAATTATTCCCGAATCACGAATTTTTGACCATACCGAATCTCCGAAATGGAGATCATGTGGAGCAATTTGAAAATTGCTGATCCGGTGGTCCAGAATTTGAAAGCACTGTTTTTACTATTCACCCAGATCAGCAATTTTCAAAGTAGCTTAATAAATAGTAAAAAAAATTCAAAAAATGTAAAATTTGGTCTCCAAGCAGATTTCAATATGGAGAACAACTTGAACGGTTCGGATCAACCATTTGGACTTTGAAAATCCGATTTTGAGTTGGAAGCATATCGGGCCATATGCTACTAAAAGCATATTAGCCTATCTCTATATATATATATAGAGGAGGGATCCGATTACACCTTTTTTGGTGACACACTTTGACACTTACCATTTTCAAAGTCCAAATAGTTGATTCAAACCATTCAACATGATGGATATATTAAAATGTGCTTGGAGATCAAATTTTACATTTTTTTGAATTTTTTTTTCTATTTATTAAGATGGTTACAAAAATCGTTGTTTTCAGACCATTGAAAAACAACGATTTTGTAACCATCTTAATAAATAGCAAAAAAATTCAAAAAAATGTAAAATTTGATCTCCAAGTACATTTTAATATGGTGATCATGTTGAACGGTTCGGATCGACTGTTTGGATTTTGAAATCGCAAAATTGAACTATATAAAAAACGGTGTCATGATGTGTCACCAAAAAAGGTGTAATTGGATCCCTCCTCATATATATATATATATATAGGACTGGGCTTAGCTAAGCCATGGAGTAAAACGAGTTGGTGCTCCACGCCTCATTATTTTCATTTTGAAAATCCAAACTACAGATCCGAACCGCTCAACATGATCTCCATATTGAAATGTACTTGGAGACCAAATTTTACATTTTTTGGAATTTTTTTTACTATTTATTAAGCCACTTTGAAAATCGCTGATCCATTGATCCAGAATTTTTTACTGTTTTGCTACTGTTCATCCGGATCAGCGATTTTCAAAGTGGCTTAATAAATAGTAATAAAATTCCAAAAAATGTAAAATTTGGTCTCCAAGCACATTTCAATATGGAGAACAACTTGAACGGTTCGGATCGGTAGTTTGGATTTTCAAAATAAAAATATTGCGTGGAGTACAAAGTCGTTTTACTCCATGGCTTAGTTAAGCCCAACCCTATATATATATATATATGAGGAGGGATCCAATTACACCTTTTTTGGTGACACACTTTGACACCTACCATTTTCAAAGTCCAAATAGTCGATTCAAACCGTTCAACATGATGGATATATTAAAATGTGCTTGGAGATCAAATTTTACATTTTTTTGAATTTTTTTGTTATTTATTAAGATGGTTACAAAAATCGTTGTTTTCAGACCATTGAAAAACAGCGATTTTGTAACCATCTTAATAAATAGTAAAAAAATTCAAAAAAATGTAAAATTTGATCTCCAAGCACATTTTAATATGGTGATCATGTTGAATGGTTCGGATCGACTGTTTGGATTTTGAAATCGCAAAATTGACCTATATAAAAAACGGTGTCATGATGTGTCACCAAAAAAGGTGTAATTGGATCCCTCCTCTATATAAATAGATCGACTATGGTGAGTTGTGAAGTAAAACATCGTTTTACTTCACGCTCATACTCCATTTTGAAAATCTAAATAACCAATCCGAACCGCTCAACATGTTCTCCATATTGAAATGTGCTTGGAGACCAAATTTTAAATTTTTTGGAATTTTTTTACTATTTATTAAGCCACTTTGAAAATCGCAGATCCGGGTGAACAGTAAAAAACAGTAAAAAATTTTGGACCATTCGATCAGCGATTTTCAAAGTGGCTTAATAAATAGTAAAAAAATTCCAAAAATTATAAAATTTGGTCTCCAAGCACATTTCAATATGGAGAACATGTTGAGCGGTTCGGATCGGTGTTTAGATTTAAAAATAAAAATATGAGCGTGAAGTAAAAATGACATCTTATTTCGCAACTCACCATAGCCCAGCTCTATATATATATATAGTTTTTTTTCTTATTTTTTTAGATAGTTAAAAAATCACTTGATTTTAAACTTTTAAACTTTTGAACCATTCAAAATTAATGATAATTTACTTATCTACAACTAGGGGTGTAAACGGATCGGATACGGATCGGATAGTTGTAAAACCATATCCGTATCCGTATATGCACGAATATTCGGATATCAGATATCTGTATTTAATTTTCGGATACAGATCCGGATACGGTAAGATATAATCTGATCCGTTTGCACCCCTATCTACAACATGATAAATAAGACAAGGATGTGATCTTGACACCTGATTCAGTTGAGAAATTTGCAAAGTGCTTTGTGTTGTGTTTTGTTACCAAGTGTGGAGATAGATTGACATCTCATAAGGATTTCTTGGAGAGAGCAGCTGAGAAGAGAAAACAGATACATTTGTTACAAAGGCTATATTGTTTTAGGTTGCACAACATTTGAGTTTCTGTTGTTGAATTGTTTACTGATATCTATTGTTTATTGATATTTAGAACCTTAAGATGAAAGTTTAACTCAGTACAATTCTCACAATCCATTTGAACTGTTTACTGATATCCAGATTCCAGACCACAAAATCAAATTAGGAAAAATAAAATACATTAATGAATTGGATGCTTTAACTGTAACAGTACAGGATTGAACAAAATCAAATTACAAAAAACATATAAAATACAATGAATTGGATGATTTAACTGTAACAAACATCACAAAATTATACATAAATTTCCATTGATTAGACAATTAGACCTTCTGAAAAGACCTGAATGTGATCTTCGGCTCAAGTGGCAGCTCACCAATTTCTCCGGTAAAAGTGTTGTATCGAAGAAACAGCTCCACCACAAAAAGCCGACCGACCAAAACCACAATATCCTTGCCGGGACACTGCTTGTTTGTTACGGCTGGTTCGTCTGTCTCTCGACCATTCGACCAATAAACGTACCGCAAAAGCTTCTCTCCTTCACCCACAAATCGATCTGCTACGAATTGTTCGCCATTGGCAAACACCTTCTCATCTCTCGTGACGATTGTTTGGTACCCAAATATCATTTCCCCCTTCTTAACCTTGTAAGCTGCGTCGTGGCTTTCTATAATCAAGTCCGCACGTGCACGGCCATACTGGTACTCTACTGGTGGGTTGAGGCGTAATGCCTCATACACCACTGATTTTGTTAGATTCATCTTTTCCAAGCTGGCTAGTGTTACCGATCCGTTCTCAGACTGTACCACCGACCGGATTTCTTCAGAGAGTTTATTATGCAATTTTGGCCCCGCTTCTACTAGGAATTTCAGGAGGGAAGGCAGAAAGATCTTGATACCACCAAATGCATTGAAAATGGTAGCGAATATTAGGTTGTGAAGCGCCACATTGTGTGATATCCCGACTTGTTCTGCACCAGTAAGAAAAGATTTACCGGCATTGGTAAAATATTTCTCTAATGTTTTGTAATCAGATTTGACAAGAAATGGTGGGAGCTGAAAATTGTGCAACAAGAAATCCTCTAACGGCCAAGGAAGGAGATTTGTCGCTTTGCTAACTAATGGGTGGAGTTGGAAGAACAGCCATTTCAATGCCATGGCAGAAGCAGTGGGGCCAATGGCAACGCTCGGTAACTCACCCTCGAAGAATGCACTACACATGAAATCGAAGGAGGCAGATTCATTCAATGTGTTGAACTCAGTGGGGCCAGAGGACTCCAATATATTGTATATGTTATCAAATAGCGAACCATAGATCTCACGGAACGACGGTATAACATGATCTTTGCGAGAGGTGATGAGGCTAATGATTAGGGTTTTGAGAGAGGTATGTAGAGGATCAGTGGTATCGAGATACGCCAATGGGCGGTGGCCCGAGTAGAGGGAGAAAGGTGGCAGATATGTACCAGTGAGTGTGTTTGTTTTGTCAACTTTAGATGAGTCCAAGAGGACCTGGAAACTGGAGGCATCCAGAACAGCCACTACACGGGGGTCACTGGAGAGGAATGGGCCAGGTGGCACATTGAGCCGGAGCACGGTCGAGTTGTGCTTTGAGATTCGGGACTTGAAGTATGTCATGTGGCCTTGGAAGTAGTAGAAATTTAGCCTGTCCCACATAGGAGAGAAAAACGGTACTCCACAGCTGCCCGGTATTGGTTTTATCGGTAGACCGGACGGTGAGAGCTCTTCACCGGTACAGTTCTTGGTTTTGTCCATGGGGATATAGTGAATCCTGTGAGATGGTGATAGATGAAAAATAGTGATAATGTGATATGAAGTGTTTGCACTTCCCTCTGTATATATGATTTATAAATTAAGGGGAAAGATATATAACAATAACGTAAATTAATTGTAACATTGTAGAAAGTGGAGATATATGAATCAATAATTCAAAGCTAATATTTAATAACTAGGTCAAGAATGACTTGAGCCAACTTGTTCATAAATTAATTGTGTACCACGCGAGGAACGTGCTTTACAATATATATATACACAATAGTTTATGGAGTAGAGCTAGGGTGTTCCTAAGTTCATCAAATTTCTTTGTGAACTCAACTCTAAAACTTATCGGATTGACTTCAAATGACGAATCCAAACAGTTGAAATTTGTCTATCTTACGAGTGATGCATCTACATGCAAAAAATTTAAATTTTTGGATTAATTTAATATAGAGTCAAGTTGTAAAAAAATATTCAAAAAATGAATGCATTAAAATTAATTTATAAACCTTCTAATTTTGATCGCTTGACTTTATACTAAATTAATTCGAAAGTTTAAATTTTCATGTAGATGCATCACACGTAAGGTAGATAAGTTTTAACGGTTCAGATTTATTATTTGAAATCAATCAAATAAATTTTAGAGTTGAGTTCACAGAGACTTGGTAAACTTAAGAATACTCTAGTTTTACTCATACTTTATGCATGAAAGACAGTAATTAATGAAATAGTCAAAACAATAATGAAGAAAATTCTTTTCTTATTAACTTGCTAATAGAAAGATGGAAACAAAAGAAATTAAAAATTGGTGATGTAAAGCTATTAGAAAGATTTATATATATATAGAGAGAGATAGGCTAATATGCTTTTAGTAGCATATGGCCCGATATGCTTCCAACTCAAAATCGGATTTTCAAAGTCCAAACGGTCGATCCGAACCGTTCAAGTTGATCTACATATTGAATTTGCTTGGAGACCAAATTTTACATTTTTTGGAATTTTTTTACTATTTATTAAGCCGCTTTGAAATTGCTGATCCGGGTGAACAGTAAAAACAGTGCTTTCAAATTCTGAACCACCGGATCAGAAATTTTCAAAGTGGCTTAATAAATAGTAAAAAAATTCCAAAAAATGTAAAATTTGGTCTCCAAGCAGATTTCAATATGTAGATCAACTTGAACGGTTCGGATCGACCGTTTGAACTTTGAAAATCCGATTTTGAGTTGGAAGCATATCGGGCCATATGCTACTAAAAGCATATTAGCCTATCTCTCTCTCTCTCTCTATATATATATATATAGCACACGCCTTTATTCTTATCATGCTATGAAATAAACCTCAAGTCTCTTCCATGAAGTGGGAACAAAAGCATGTACTCTCTCTAACATACTATATAGATTTTCAGTTTTTGTGTAATTTCTGATAAAAATTACAAACATAAGTTGTCAAGAAATAGAAAAATTGAAATAAAAATGAAAGCTAGAACATGCCGTTAGTTCCAAGTCTTAGCTACTTGGCTAGTTAATTAAGTGTATATCTGATTTCCTCTATCTGGATGAATCAATGAAGCCAGCAAGAAACCAGCATGTTGTAATATTCCAACCACCTAGCTAGATCTGGTGTGTATCACATTATTAATTAGATATACAATTCTGATTTCCCATATATAGAAGTTTGACTCATATGATAGAATCTCAGATAGAATTAATTAATTAAACAAGTTTTGTTTTTAAGTTGGTGCATTTTCTGACATTTTTGCTTTATTATTAATTCTTCTGTTAAAGGCTGTGATAAAGAAGAAGGGTAATATTGTCTTTCTAATGTTCATTAATATTGATATTTATTTTTTTAAGTAATTAAATTAAGAGAAGAGGATATTAATAAATTAAGTGAGTTTAGATTGAGAAAATAATTCATTTTGAATTTTTGATGAAAAACATCTAAATTAAGTTGTTGTTATGTAAATACATCTAAATGTCTCAACTTTAAAAAGCCAGTAAAAGGTTAATATTAGTGACTAGAGAGTCCAACTCTGCTACTTTTCTTTACAGAAAAACAGCTCATGCTATTCTTTTACTCTCTATATCTCTCTTTAAAAATGAGGAGAGAGAGAAAGAGAATCATGTGAGACAAAAAAGAGGAGAAAGATAGAGAGAATAACAGAAAAAGAAAAAGAGTAGGGATTTGAAGAATATCAGATCTTATTGCGTAACTAGATAATGATCTAAGAATTATATATGTATGGTGAATAATTGTGAGTTACGAGGATGGTATAGTCACATGCAATGGGGTATATATTATTGGCATCCAACTGGAAGAAATCAAGCATTGATTGCTCCATGTGCAACGCCAGAGAGATCTCATATTTAAAATTATCTGAACTGGGAGTTCGGAAACAAAATACTGTGAAAATTAATTGTTTTGTTGAAGGCAAAGGTAGAGTCTGAAAAACGTATAGTGCCGTAACTAATATGCTCTGATTTTGGTTCTTAATCATGTTGTGCTGTTATCAAGTTAATTTTTTACATGACATACCGTGTCGTGACTAAAATATCGAGGGGTGATCACGTCACGTGAGTCACGCTGTGCTCAAACGTGATAGGAGTCACGTTTGGTCACGTTTAACTATTTTATTTTCATAATGTATGTTAGTTTATTCAAGATTCACCATTTGATCAAGATCTAACGGTCCTAATTATACGTGACTCGTGTGACCACGTGCTATGACCAGATCTTTCGCGTGACGTGCCGTGCCAAATTTTCAAAAGATAGTCACGGCACGCGAATGGTCACGGCAAGGAACACACAAGTCACAAAATGTAACCGACACGCATGCCATACCATTGTACCGAAACCATACCGTTCCATGCAGGGGCTAGTATCATATGAAGTAATATCATCTGAAGTAATCTTATTAGCTAGTTCATTCTCAATATAAACAAGCATATAGTCTTTGAGAAATTTATCACCTATCTTATTTCGAAGAGCAGTTTTAACAAGTTTCATGGCTGAAAAAGCTCGTTCTGTAGTAGGAGTTGAGACAGGAAGAAGTTTTATTAATTAAAATTGAGACAAATCTCAATTAAAATTGAATTTCGCAGCTCTTCTTTAACTTTGTTTTCTGAATTTTCGTAAATGCGCTATGTGGGATTTCGCCACTCTTCTAAAATTTGATTAATTTGTTTTTTTTGGTGAACTCGAGATGCTCAGTGAGATATTAATTATCCTTACTTCTTATAAAACCACCTTGAATTTTAGAAGGATAAGGAGGCTATCTTTCCAGAGGAGATCCCAGCCTCACATTCAATCAATCTCAGTCATTGATTACTATCTGATTTTATACTTTCTGTTTCTGTATAGTCTTACGTGTAGAAGTTTTTTTATTCAGATAAAAACGCACCCGTTTCAATACAATACATAATCTCACGGATTGAATCTCGCCACATCTTTTTCCATCCTTTTTTCTCTGTTCTTGTGCGCATCCTTCTTCCCGACGCGTTTTTTCTTTTTCTTTTTTTTTTCCTTCCCCACACTGCCACGCATAATCCTTCTTCTTTTTTTCTCCTTTTCTCCTTCCCGATGCCACCGACTCTTCTCACTCTCATAACTCAGAAGGAAAGGAGAAACAAAGCAAAAAATACAAACGGAGTCGTGCGTTGGCATGGTGGTCGCCAAGACGGTTGAGCGGTCGCTTAAGAAGATTTCGTCTCCGCCTCCGCCTCTGTGGATGGCGGCGCTCGCCGTTAGCCCGTTACTCCGCTCAACAGCCGCAGTAGCAGCAACAACACCAATTGCAGCATCAGTCTCTGGGGACGGTCTCGCAACTCCAGGCGGGCAGCGTCGGCCGGAGCAGTGAGCAAGACATGCACCGCCCCTTTGGCAAGCCTCGCCATCATCTTTCAGGTTATTTTTTTCGCTCTCCTCTCCTCTACCCTCATGTCTGCTCTCTCGCTCCTTACCTAGGTTAGGTAAAAAAGGTTTGATTCTTATAATCATCTGTTATTAATCGGCTGTCGATCTATTTGGTAGCAGCTATACCTTCGCTAAAACTTATTCAAGATCTCCTCTGGATATTAGGAAGCTGAAGGCGATGTATTATTCTATTTCATATTTTCATCACAAATATAACTTTTTTATCCCTTTCCGGTGAAATTTGGAATCATTGTTTTAGATTTTTGTTGACATTCCGTTATCTTTTAGGTTAGTGATGTTATAATCCGAGTATAGGAAGTACTCTTACCAAGGTTCACCGCTCACCTGGACTTGGTACAGGGAAATATTGGTGCTGGTATATTCTGATACCCAACATGAATATCATGGCAGTGAGGTTCTATGACATTGTTCTGAGGTTCTCAGCATCCAGGTCTAATTAACACCTATATTATTCTTGCTTCTTAAATATATCCATAAAATTTGATTTTACCGAGGATTGCATTTTGAAATTATGTGTCTTTTGGTGAGATTTGGCTTGTGTTTATGCAAAGATCTTGGTTTGGTACGTACCAGTATATTGCACACCAGTATTGGTGTCTAAAGAGCCTTAGTTGAAATAATTTCCCTGAGATGAGCCACCATTTGTTGATATAACAAAAATAAAAATTTAGTCAGTGCAGCATTTGCATAAATGAAATTAAAATTCAAGCTCATCCAACTTTGGGATTTGGTTGATGCAACCTTTTTTCAACCCTATTAGAACATAAGAAATTAAAGATTATATCTAGATATCTGTAAACTAAAAAATTGTCCAACAACGAAAATGAAAACTCTTCTTTTGGCTTAAATAAACAGGCGGCAGAGTTCATGTCTATACTTCTTCCAATGGTAATTAATAGAATTTGATATAAAATTTGAATAAGAAATATTTCATTGATTGATCATTATACTTGTACTTATTACAATACATGTGAGATCTATTTAGTACGTACTTATTACAATACATGTGTTGGTACAGTACGTATACTTCTTTGATTATTTAGTAATATTCTGCCTGTGGATTGAATTTACATTAAAAAAGACAATTAATTGTCTTCTTATGTGATAATCATGTGATGTGCAATATAGTTTTTTACTTCTTTTGTATTACTAGAATAAATTTTGTATTCACACTTAGCTTGTATTCTTAATCCACCTTGTCGTACACTGCCAACGAGCTTTTGCAAATTTCTTGTTGAGATTTTGAATGTTGTTTTCTTTTGAAATTATGTATGTATTCTTTTTATATGGTAATTGTTATGGATGTATGATGACAATGTTTTTTCATTCTAATATATTGACTTGTATTGATGAATTGTCAATTAGATTTAGAATAAGTTTTCTGTATTTTATATCATTTTTTATTGGAAGTGCGCGAGAATTGCTAACAAGAAGAAGATAATAAGTCTTGAATGTGATGCAATTTTATAAATATGTAACTATGTTGGATATTTTTAGGATCAAATTCTAAGGTTTTTGTTTCTCTCATTATTAGTTTATACATGATTATACAATCAATTCTTAAATTAATCATATTTAAAAAAAATGATCAAAACAGACTTTCAATCTCCACGGCAACGCGTGGCTGACTTGACTAGTTTCTTTCAATCATTCAATGACATTTCTTTTTTTTTTATTTTCTTTATACGTTGACTTTCCAAATTCCAAAAGCAAGAAGTTTTCTATTTTTTTAATATAGATGTCATGTTGATCTGTTTAGATCGACTATCAGAGTTGACTCTAATTCACTGTAGCAAAACCTGTCTTCAGCGACCGGCATCAGCGACCGGTTCGATCACCGGTAGCTGAAGACCCCCCAAAAAACAAAAAACAAAAAACAAAAAAAAATTAAATGAATCGGAGACGAACCCTTCAGCGACCAGCGCCCACAGCCTTCAGCAACCGATTTGGCCCGGTCGCAGAAGGGTGCCTCCTAAAAAACCCGTGCTAGTTTTTCTTCTCTCTTTGTCTCCATCGTTTTAGATTTAGCCAAAAAAAAAAAACGCCGGCCGCCCCCGACCCTCCCGACCCTGCCCACCCGCCCGACCCAGCCCGGTCCTTCTCTCTCTGACCCCGCCCGCCCCTCCTGACCCTGCCCGCCCGACCTCGCCCGACCCCACTTTGTCCTTCTCTCTCTGACCCCGCCTGCCCCCTACGCATGACATGGTTGGTAAATAATAATTAGCATAGAATAGCAATTGATTGGTTTTCCTGTAAAGATTGATTGGTTTTAATATAGTAATTGCTATCAATTATTATTTCTCCTGTACAGGTTGATTGGTTTACCAATAATTAGCACAGAATATCAATTATTATTAGCACAGAGCTCACTTGCCCTAAATTTCAGCAAGTCCTAGTTAAGATCTTATTTTTATTTTTTTTCGTTTTACTTCGTTTCGTTCAGCTCATAGACCTTGTCCTTCAAAAGAAAATTGGGGCTGTATATGTAATTTGTTTATTTTATCATTTTCGGTAGTTGTGTTGGATTATTAATAGAAATTTCTTAGATTAGTAAAAGAATATTATCAAATACAAAACTAGTTTCACCTATAATTCATGTGCTGAATAATTTGATAAAAAATAAAATTTAGTATTGAATAGTACTGTTTTGGACTTCTTCTTTTTTTGTAATATGGGAAATCTGGGTGGTTGAAAATTGATATAATTAATGGGTGGCTCAAAATTGGTGTAGATGTATACAATTTATCATAGCAAATCAGGGTTGTTTAGAAAGTTAAATAGTAGATTCGGTATTTTAATATGCTACAAGAATCTGTTATATCCACATGGGTAAAAATGTTTAACAGCATTGGTATCCTTGCAGATACTCTTGTCGGTAATAGCGATACCATCGGGAATAACTTAATTACCGTGGCTGCATTGCTCTTATTTTTTCTTGTTGATCGTCTTCTGTCTTTTCTTACTATTTTTTTTCCTAGAAATTTTCTAAACCAAAAAAATCACTACAGGTTGATATAATTTTGTTTTGTTTTGTTTTACTTTAGTTCTTGATCCTCCATTTCAATTATTTTTCATTTGAGACCTAGCATCAGAAGGTCTTTGTGGCAGTATAACAAGCCTTTGATGGTTTGATCGGTTTCAATTCATGTCATGCCTTTTTCAATTCATTAAAGTATTTTATTAACAATTGGTTTGGTATCAATTGTGTGCCTTATTTTATTTTATTTTTTGCATGATTAAAAAATCAAGGAATGAGTGAACAAATATAATTTACTCTGCTTACAAAACTACAAAGCATGTGGCTGCTATAAAATATTTTTTGCCCTTCAGGTGTTTGTATCAATTCCCCACTGAAAAGCTGCTGGTTCAAATATAGAGTTAGATGACCACCCTTTCACAGCACAGTATATGCACACAACTGGTACAGTTTGGTACCAGTTCGAACTGGGGTATAAACACAATTAAAGTAGTAATGCATATATTTCTTTATAGCTTGTTCCTTTAGTGGTTCACAGTGAGCTTTCAATCTTCCTCATATCAGACGCGTTATTGTGGGGCCCAACTTGTCAGAATGACACAAAGAACAAAACAACTTCAGATGGGTGTCGGGTCATAGCCTGAGTTCATTCCCCTATCATCTGAGGACCATGTTGAAGAGGCAATCGATGCAATAAAAGAGGCAATTGATGCAATAAAGGCCGGGAAGGTCTTAGTGGTTCCTACTGATACCTTCTATGGATTTGCCTGTGATGCCTGGTTAGTTGTTCCCTGGTAATTTTTCTTTTCCCCTCTCGCCTCAGCCAACCTCCTTCTAGCCTAAAGAGCTCTATCTAGCGTCAGTTCCTACTATATATTTATATTTCTGAAAATGAAAAAAAAATGTGGGGTACAAAGAAAACATGTTAAATAATTAATGATAAATTTTATTAATTGAGTTATATTATATTTAATTGGTCATGATGACTTTTGCTATACATTGACATACATGATTAGAAAGATTGTGTCATCTTTGTATTATATTTGTTTCTTGGTTTCTTATATAAATTACTATTATATAACTGCATTTCAATTATATTGCATATATTATAATTCTACTTTACCAAGGGACCTATAAAATATCATTATTCATTATAAATGAGGGACAATGATACTATTGATACATAACTTTCTTCCGCACAAGTTATATATAAAAAACTAATATTTTTATCACCACTATTAAATGAGTAGTTTTTAATATTAATCACATTATATACTTCTCATGTGAAAAAAATGTATCTCGTATCTTGAAATTCTGAGACACAATGAAAACATTAATGATACTAACATAATCCATATAATGTTTTCATCTGTTGAATCTATTGAATATATGAAACATTTCATATACTCATGTTATTAAACGATAAATCTTTATCAACATTTATAGAACTACAATGCACTTTAATCAACATGACAAACTTATCATGATATATTAGTATTTCATGCTAATAACCAAGTTTGTGAACACTTTAAAGATTTATGTTTGTCATCATATAGAGTTTTATAGTTCAAGAATAAGAACATTTTCTTAAACACTTCTAAAAATAAACATAAAACTCATAAAACAAAATGCATATAACATCTAATTCGTAAACATAATATGTAAAAGTAATAACATAACATAACTTTTAGAATACATAACTAATTAACACATCATTCGCTAATTAAGAAAAAAAAATGGAGCTAAGAAATAGACTTTTTTTTTTTCCTAAAATAGAAATATTACCGTTACAGAGCAAAGTTTACGTTAGAGAAGGTGCATAAATACAATATAGGATTGTGTAATAAATACAACATATCAGAATTGAATAAAAACAATTCATCATAAATATTCCGTATTTACTTCAAAATTACTTCAAAATTCAACAGTTTTTAACAACGGATCAGTTTTGGGAAATTATGCTAACAAATATCATCTTATAAACACACACACACACACACACATATATATATTATACTGTCTCGATCCATACATCAAGCTCACATACATATATCCAACTGTATTCAAAACAGAAATCTAACGTATTCATAGAGCAGGAACAAAATTAAAGCACACCCATACAAATATAGTATTGTAGTGTGTGTGTTTATCTATATATATATACTGTTATACTGTGTCCACCCAACAGTGGTCATTAATTGTACTCTAGTTATTGCGACTAAATACAACATGATCTTGGGGCAAGAAATGACACACCGGTACAGTACCAGGTTTCACATTCAGCAGTTTAAATGCAACGTGGTTCGGATTCCATGCTGATGTGTTGGCATGGCATACTGCAACAGCATCGACCACCGTCCCGTGTTTGCCTGTCATCTTCACCGTGTAACCCTTGGTTGAGTTTGACAGGTGGCAGTAAAACACAGCGTAAGCATATGCTTGCTGATGACATGCAACAAGCTCATCTTGTGCCAAGTTTTTTACCCCTGAAGCCACAATTGTGTACTCTTGCCTCGGTGTCTCATCCTTAGAATGAACTGTCGTTGATACCTATCAGAGGAAACAATATAAAATTAAGAACGTGTGTTCGACCAAGCTATGCTGAATAATTTGCTTCAATATCACTAAGCATCACAAGAATACTAATAAACCACAAACTTAATTTTCGTACATGATAAGCTTAATAAACATTAATATAATTTTCTGGTAAGTGATGCCATTTTACGTACCAATATGTCAAGATTAAAGATATATAAGGATTAAAACCAGTATTTTAGAGCAAGCAGTCAGAAGTACTGGGATTACCGCTTCGACATTTCTTGTGCCGAGATTGGCAACAGTAAAATCCACCATTGATTCAAGAGAAGTGGCACACATCTTCTTCTCCCCCTTCAACACTGGATCCTCACACTGTCTCAGAGTCTCCTTCATTGCTTCCTCCCCATCAGAACCAGGCTGAACTGAGAACCGGCTAATTATCTCTGGTAATTTCTTCGAAGAAAATGGGATTGACTCAGCCTCACTTCTCGGCAAAAACTTGGCAGTGGCATCTGTTTTCTCAAATTGCATGTTCATCTTGGAACCAGGATGCAGATCTTGTTCTAAGAAAAACAAGTTACTCTGACGATTATCGTGCAGCTGCTTTTCGGTGGCAGCAGAAGTGTAAACCAAGGGACCTATAATTGTGCTCTTAACCCCACCCACAGTTGTGCCACCCGGAGTTCCTTTTCCAGCAACAACGTGGACCCCACCCTTGTTTTTGGAATCCATGACGGTGTCTGTTTATGGAATGAGGGGTTTGCAATCAGAATAAGATTCAATATTTTAGTAAGTCAAAAACTTTGTTTATCGTTTTAGTTTTTCTGGTAAGGATTTAATAAAGGACACAATAATTTAGATTATTGTGTGCAGAGGCATTCAGTAAGGATGAATGGGATCAATTGCTCCTGTTTATTTTTAAAATTCACGTGCTTAGTCATGATTTTGCTATATAGTCTAAAATAAAATGTTATGGGTACTATAAAGCATGAAATTTTATATAATTGATTCCAATGTGTGTTTAACCATCATAGCTTGAAAGTCCGCCTCTACTCTTGATTGTGTGGATACCTATAGATCCAGAATCCATACTGTATATATATGTTATTTGGTATTGTTATCTACCAATGCTTTATTCAATAAATACTAAAAAAAAAATTAGCAAGTTCAATTTCAATATATGTATATATATACTGACATTAATCCAGTGACAATATCAAGTACTAATAAGGCACTTTGGCAGCAATGGTTTTAACACAATATATATTAAGAACTTGTATTCTTATTTTGAGTATATTCTCTTGAGTACACTACGCTACGCAGTGTGTATATTTTGAGTATATTCTTACAATGTGAGATTAATTTGATAAACAGTACAATGTTACTAACAGTTGCACTATTTGATAGTTTGTAAAGGTAGAGTGAGAGAGAGAGAGAGAGAGAGAGAGAGAGAGTTGACCAGAGCTTAAAAGATCAGTTATGGCAGTGGGCATATGAGTATTGGGTAAGACAGTGTGCCAGTAAACCTGAGCAGGCAGTAACGCTGCATTGCTTGCTATAACTCCAATCTACAAATAACATAATTAAAGTCAGAAACCCAAATAAACTAGTGTCTATTAATCAAAGATCTGAGTCATATATATATTGCTTCTTTATAAGTACCAGGAGAGAGCAAAGGAGGGGCAAGAAACTATCCATTAGAGAATTGGGGTATCTGAGAAGGCAGAGTGATATGGATTTATATAATTAAGGGGAAGGTGCCTTCATGTCATTTATATAGTAGTTGTATATCATATATATGTCTAATAAAAGATCAACTCCTACTATCAGCTAGCTAGGGAATTAGGGATATCGACTAGTTGAACAGGATATCTTTCACAGATTTCTTGTTTGGCATTTTTGCTCAAATAAATTTTCTTTGGATTTTCCATCTAATGTCAAGCCTATGCGCCTTACGCCAAAAAAAAGATCTTTGAATTTCATGCTGTCATTATATTTATACTGTTAGGATTATTTAACTCAGTATGCCCATATATGAGTTTACTTTTATTCTCTCACATATGCATATCTGAGTTTCTATTTCCAAAATAAATTGAAAATAAAAATGAATTTCTAAAAGTATGATTTAAAATCTTTCACTTTTTGTGTTTTTATTACATTTTTGTTTTCAAAATTTTAATAATCAAAGTTTTAAAATTTAAATATTAAAAATAAAACCTTAATTAGTTATGATATATATTTGTTTTGGGAAAATTTTCCAGTGTGCCCATGAAAACTTTCCAAATAGTCAATTTTTCTAAGAAAATACCATAATATCCAATATTACTATAAAAACTTAACTTTCTTTTATCTATTTTATATTTTATTTAATTATTTTAAAAATCAAATAGACAAATATATCATTTTATTTTAAAAATCTATTTTATGCTTCATCTTTCCTTTCAGTGCTATTCAACACCAACGGTGCACTTAATCAGTTGGTATTATGTTACCATCCTACACCAATGGTTTGTTTAGTTGAATCTAGGGCTGTAAATGAGCTGAATTTGAGCGAGTTACCTCTAACTCGAACTCAGCTCGTTATCAACTCAAGTTGGCTCACAACTCGTTTATAACTCGTTTAACCAGTTAATTAATTATATACTACTAGTAAAAAAATTTATCAGTATCCATCATTTTTTCATACAGCAATAGTACATGCATAAGCACTCACAATTTTTCATACAGCAACTTAGTAAATAAGCACCAGCAATTTTTCATACAGCAGCTTAACAAAAACAATTTCTGGGATTTATTGTGACCAATGCTATGTAACTCGAGTTATAAATGAGCGAGTTGGGATAAGCTCAAACTCAGCTCATTTATTAAACCAGTCAGCCAACTCGAGTTGGAACTGACTCGAGTTGTAAATGAGCAAGTTATATCAAGTTGTAAATGAGCGAGTTATGAGTGAGTTACGAATTTGAGCAATTTTGTCCAACCCTAGTTAAATCGTTGGTAAACGTACATATATATATCTGTAAACGGACAGTTTACAGATTTCAACATTTGGTTGAATCTGTCACAAATGCACACTCCATTGTATAGTTAGTGGAGATGTGCATTTGTGTAATAAATTTGATGTAAATACACTTTTTTATCAATACAATTGTTACCGGCATTTGCCGACAACCATAAAGAAAACCTAAATGAACCGTTGGTGTATGTACCATCCTCTTTCATCAACTATTTGTTGTAATTAATTAAATGAACTGCTAGTGTTAATTAGTTCTTACTAATTTACCCATTTGCCACAAAGGACATACACTGAATAGACGTTAGTGAGTGATGTGTTGTTTGGTAGTAGTGAATTAAGAGTAGGAACAAATTTACAACTGTCGGCACAACACAATGTTGAAGCAAATTTGAATTTGTGATTTGCGAACAAGTAAGAAAACAACGAACCGAAATTAATGAAGGGCAACACATGTCACTGGGTCAGGTGATGGCAACACGAGTCACAACGACACGACAGCTCTCCTCCACACTGTCCACTCCTCGGGTCGGGCTCAGTGTGATTATACCTAGCATCTGTCACTTATTACACAAATGTGTATTTGTCACTGGGTCAGGTGATGCATTGGTTGCATCTGTCAGGATGAGCCGATGAGGTATCATTTACAGTTACAGAACAATTTTAATAAGCATCGATCAGCGTTAGAACCAAGCACATAAACTACGGATAACACTTAATTTGTGTGGGTTGCAGTGAAAACGGCTTCCTTCAATCAATATCCACCTTTAATTCTCTGGCAATCTCTCGATCTGATCGATGGTCACCCCGCGCTGTCAAGTTTAATTTGTATGAGGGTTTCGAAACTGAAATGTAAAAATTTATATCAATTGAGCCATGAAGCAGCTTCTAAAATAGAAGCTGTGCTTCATACATTTTATGTTTGCACGGTGCTTATGTTTACCATAATATATATATATATATATATATATATATGTTTGCAAAGAGTCCCCAACTTTCACTGAAGCCACATAAGATCCCCAAGTTGCCACCAAATTCACAAAACCCCAAAAATCCCGTGTTTATGAAATTTATCAAATTAATTTCACTGATTTTTCAATTAAAATCCAAACAAGCCTAATTCTTTGAATTTACCAAATAAATTCCATGAATTTATTAAACAAATCCAAAAGCCAAATTTAATGAAATTTACCATATTAGATATAATAGAAAAATATTAACAGAGTTAAGGAATATATTGAATATAATAAAAGTTTAAGGATAAATAAACAGTAATGCGTATTGCTCTTGGATACGGACCGTATTGGACACTAGAGTTCTAAGTCCATAACAGTAATTCATTAATCAGCTAAGTTGAATCATGTGCTCAATACGGTCCGTATTACCCTTAATACGGTCTATATGAGAGGCGCCCCTTCACAGATGCAGTTACAGCTGGTTGTATATCAGATTTCTTGCACTCCAATCACCTCCAGACGTCCCCTGAAGGCTATCAAAACCAGATGGTAAAGGAGACGAGCATAATTCTGATCTTGGATTTATTTTCCACTTCCACTTAAATTCTAGGGTTAGAATAGGTTTTAGAGTGACATTGAAAGCACTAGAAGGATATCTTCTTCTATGGTTCAATCTTTCTTCTCTTTCTTGGTTGTAATGAAGCCTGTGTTAGGTTAAATTTATGTTTTTACTTATGAAGTTTTAATATAAGTATATTTGGTATTGAAATTATTTTTGTGTGCTTTGATTGCTAGCTTTTGCATATTATGTTCATCTTTACTTAATTTATGTGTTAGATCTAGTTCGCTATGGTGAATGTCATACTTAGATGATTGACAACATTAGATCAACCGAGTTAGGATAATGAGAATAAAAATTATAGATTAGTAGTGAAAACCATAGCAGGTGATACATTTAGTTGGACCAACAAAAGTAGACATGAGAGTCTTGAGATCTGCAGACGAATGTCGCGTTCTCTTACCTCACCATGACGATACCCAATGAAACCAGAAAATATAGGCGAAAGACGTAGCAGCGAAGTCTAGAAATCTTTGGGTTAATCATAGAACCCCTTAAATCTACCAAGACAAGCTTTAACAGACCCCTTGTTAGATAGGACGACCATACACGCGAAAGCGGATAGTTGCTAAATTGGATTAGAAACTTTCAAATAACATATGAAAATCAAATACCGAATAAGAATTTATTGAAATGGATTAAGTAGCAATGGTAGCCAAAACCCCAAAAATTTGCTCTATCATATTTACTTAGAATTATTTTACTTTTAATTTTCGTCAAATCTGAAGATCAAAAAATAACTCAAAAAATTCCAGATTTTATTTAGCCTTTTAAAAGATTGATATCTAATCGTTAAAGACCTAAACCTTAAGTCCACAATTAATGTTTATTAGAGAAATTATCTAATGAGTAAGATGAAGCCAATAATAAGTCATGACACCTAACGTCCCAATTATACTTATTGAAACAAGTGAGTTTCCACAATTTTTATTAAAGTAAACTGACAATAGTAAAGATATTCAAAAAATGTAAAATTTTATCTCAAATTACATTATTATAGAGAAATCATGTTTAATGTTTAAATTCTAAAAATGAAAATATGAATCTATATATAGTACAGTTACTATCGATAAGTAATTACTATAAACTCACTCACAACAAATTATACAAGAGGGAATATTCCAATTCCAAGTTTATTTAACTCGGCCCAAACATAATTATAATTTGGGCCGACTGAGAAAACTGGGCCCGCTTCTACTTCTCTCTCCTTCGGTTCAATTGACCCTTAATTTAACTGCTACAAATTGGAGCACATATATAACCGTTCAATAGTATCTTGTATCTTGCGTCTGCTGATTTATTTTAGGGGAAATTAGGGATTCTTATGAAAAATTACTAGACTTGCTGTCAGGGGCGGAACTAGAAAATTTAGTTAGAGTGAGCTGAAACTTAAAATGCACAAATATTAAATTATGGTTAGTAAGACTTGAACCCAAGAACAAAATAGAGTCTTAACCACTAGACTACAAGTACATATCTAACATTTTATGAGGAGGGCTAAATTATATAAAAACTTCAAAAAAATAAAAAAATAAATTAAATTCCAACATACGTGATTAAAAATTTCTAAATCATGGAGTGGCTTAGCACTCCCTGGACATAGTGTAGATCCGCCCCTGCTTGCTGTGTTCTAGTTTTGAATGGTAATATGAGATATTTCACTTGTTTATAGAACTATGCTGTAGTCTTTCAAATCTGTCCTGTATCTGTCTTGAATACAGTTTATATTGGTGCAATTATAAACAAGAAATCATTATATTATTAAAAAATATAATGATCTCTGTGGTTATTCTTGAATACATTTTATATTTGTGTAATTATTCTTTCTTTTGTCAATTTTGTGTCTAATTATCTGTGTATCCTGTTAACAAATTTAGAATTAAGAGAAGATTGTACAGTCTGGAATAAATTGAGAAAATATAAACTGTATTCAAAAGAAAAAATAATAGTCATGTCTCAAAACTTGAGTTGATGTTTCCAATTAAGTTTTTCTCTTTTTAAATTTTGATTTTGTACTTATTTACCATACTTTTTTAGGCATTGTTCATCATGTAAATGTATAAAGTTTCAGATATAAGATTTTTTTTTAAGTTAGAATATTGCTAATTAATAATGTAACAATTTGTATAATGTAACGTAATATCATATATCAGATACTACACAAATAAAGGGTAATTTGAGCAAAACTAGGGTGTGATGTGCTCACCAAGAGGGTTTGGTGAGTACAACTCCAAAAATATATCGGATCAGCTTCAAACGACGAATCCAAACCGTTGAAATCCATGCGCTTTATAAGTAATGCATGTACATGCAAAATTTTGAAAGTTTCGAATTCATTTGCTATAAGGTCAAGCGGTCAAAGAAATAAACATTTTATAAGTTGTTTTATATATTCATTTTTCATCATTTCTTTGACTGCTTGATCTTGTAGCAAGTAAATTTGAAACTTTCAAAATTTTGCATATACATGCATCACTCATGAAATACATGGATTTCAACGGTTTGGATTCGTCCTTTGAAGCCGATCCGATATATTTTTGGAGTTGTGCTTACCAAACTCTCTTGGTGAGCTCATCACATTCTAGCTTTGCTCGGGTAATTTGGTGAGTTTTTGAACTGGAAATGTTATGTCTGTACAAACCGGTTCTGACAAACATGGTAGCTATCTGACACCATTTGTACATCTCTAAAAACTATTCTAGCATCCTCACTTTAAAACATTTAACATTTTGGAAAATTAAAGAAGATTTTAAACAGCTTCTCTGCTTGTTTAGAGACATTCTAAGAAACAACATGTGTTTTACAGTTTTTTTTAAGAAGTGAATCTATGTTACACTGTATAATTACCATATGTACCCCACAAAATTTCAGGAAAACATTTTAAGAGAAATTAAGATAAGATACCCAATTGGGAATGATGTATATTACTGTGAAATTAAGGGTCAAGTTAAAAGACGTTGCATTAGTTACTAAATCAGAGGTTGGTTCTCAAAAAAGGGGGAGAGCTCAAATGCCCCATTATTTTAATATCCCAATTATATCCGTATCTTTATCTCCGACTTCAAAATTCAAATAGACAATCCGAACTGCTCAACATGATATTCACATTAAAAAGTGTTCGGTGATCAAATTTTATATTTTTTTTGAAATTTTTTTTACTATTTTTTAAGATAAATGCATCTGAAATTACAGTAAGTAATTGATTACATTGTGTTGTGCCGACAGTTGTAAATTTCTTCCTATTCTTAATTAACTACTACAAAACAAAACACATCACTCACTAACGTCTAATCAACAACAGCTTTCTTCTTGTATGTAATAGTATTCAGTGTATGTCCTTTGTGGCAAATGGGTAAATAAGTAAGAACTAATTAACACTGACAGCTCATTTATAACAAATAGTTGGTGAAAGAGGACCATCATACACCAATGGTTCATTTGGATTTTCTTTATGATTGTCGACAAATGCCGATAACAATTGTATTGATAAAAAAATATATTTACAACAAATTTATTACTCAAATGGACATCTCCACTAACTATACAATGGAGTGTGCATTTGTGACAGATTCAACCAAATGTTGGAATCTGTAAACGGTTCGTTTAGTTAAACCGTTGATGATATATGTACGTTTACTAAGAGCATCTACATCTCAGCAACTCAAATGAGTTTCTAAATAACTGTTAACTACTTTTTAGAAATTAAAGTCTCTAAAGTTTCTAACTCTCACAATTCTGAAATTAATTTTAGAGTTTCTATTAAGCCACGTCAGCAACAAATTAAAAAGGAGAAATAATTTGAGCCAATCATTTTGCCAACTTGGAGTTTATAAACAGTTTCTTAATAAGAAAACTTTACTGCATAGTTTCTAAATAAGAAACTCTCCTACATTCCTGAAACTGAATTAAAAACTGCCACATCAGATTAGAAACTCTAATAATACCAGGGATGTAGATGCTCTAACGATTCAACTGAACAAACCATTGGTGTAGGATGGTAACATAATACCAATTGATTAACTGTTGGTATTGAATAGCACTGAAAGGAAGGATGAAGCATAAAATAAAATTTTAAAATAAAATGATATATTCGTCTATTTGATTTTTAAAATAATTAAATAAAATGTAAAATAGATAAAAGAAAGTTAAGTTTTTCATGGCAATATATATTGGATATTATGTTATTTTTTTGGAAAAATTGACTATCTGGAATGTTTTCATGGGCACACCTGAAAATTTCCCAAAAAAAATTAAAATCATAACTAAGGTTTTATTTTTAATATTTAAATTTCAGAATTTTGATTATTAAAATTTTGAAAATAAAAATATAATAAAAACACAGAAAGCGAAAGTTTTTAAATCATATATGGTACGTTCTCATACTTTTAGAAATTCATTTTTATTTCGTATTTATTTTGGAATTAGAAACTCAGATATGCATGTGTGAGAGAATAAAAGTAAACTCATATATGGGCATACTAGATTGACCCAACGATTTAATCCTATCACTCTCATAATTCTAAGAGTGAAGGATTAAGAGTTTAAGGAACACTAAAGAATTGATGTTCAGTTGTCTTAATCCGTGAGTGAAAGTTAAGGAAACTAAAGAAAGAGATAGAGGTGCCTTAAAGTCCGGACAAAAGATTAAGATCTGGACAAATGTAGGCTAAAAGAGGTGATCTTAATCCGCAGTAAGGAACTGGTGTTCGTCAGGATTAAGCGGCTAAGGAGGCTAAAGAAAGTGGATTATGATAGATTTATTTCATGTAAAACCATACCGTAATTCATAAACCCTAGATTTGTCATGATCCTCTAATGAACCCCTAATATGAAATTCTAAATTACCTTGGTCCAAAGCCATGATCTTCCAGAGATACACAATCACTGTTGATCACCGGAAGCCTTTAGATTTCCATGTAATCTCTCTCAAGTCCGATGGAGAGAGCGAGGGAGGTAGCAGCGGCAATGCTCTCTTCTGCACAAGGAGAGATACCCGATTCAAGTTCTCTACTGAAAATTCTCTTCTCTTCCACTCAATATCAATCTCTATTTCAATTTTCGGTAGAGAGAAAAATTAGAGAGAGAGAGAAAGCTGTATGTTTTGTATATATATCTTAGAGGAGACAGACCCACTATTGAATAGGCGCCTCTATCCATTAATTAATTAATCTTGTTTCTCTTATTGGATCTGTAAACTATTTTCTTATTGGATCCTTAGCTGGTCTTAATTCAGAACTTGTCTTATTGGGTATTTCCTTATTTACAGAACATTGTCGTATTTAATTGTGTTCTCCAGGGACCAATAACATAATTGTATTATTACCAAACTTTATATAATTTAGACCATCACTAAATCATAAAGTTATTAATACGCGTTCTACATATTAAAGGCCCCACTTCTCATAACACATATTGAACACGATAAATAATACTTAATTTGATCACTTCATAACGGGTCTAATTATATATTTGACAGTCTATTATTCAATATATATTTATATCACATATAAGCCCATATATGTTGTAATTAATTGAAATTATTTCCAACAGATTAAGCCTTAAGGAGGATTAGTTTCTTGTTGGCGAAACATCCCACAGTAGAAAAATAATGACAGCATGAAATTCATAGATTTTTTTTTGTTTATTATTATTATTTTTTTGGCGTAAGGTGCGTAGGCTTGACATTAGATGGAAAATTCAAAGAAAATTTATTTGAGCGAAAATGCCAAACAAGAATCTGCGAAAGATAAGATATACAACTACTATATAAATGACATGAAGGCACCTTCCCCTTAATTATATAAATCCATATCACTACTCCTCTGCCTTCATTCTCCCCAATTCTGCTTATGGATAGGTTTTTGCCCCTCCTTTGCTCTCTCCTGGTATGTACTTATAAAGAAGCAATATATATATGACTCAGATCTTTGATTAATAGACAATAGTTTATTTGGGTTTCTGACTTTATGTTATTTGTAGATTGGAGTTATAGCAAGCAATGCAGCGTTACTGCCTGCTCAGGTTTACTGGCACACTGTCTTACCCAATACTCATATGCCCACTGCCATAACTGATCTTTTAAGCTCCGGTCAACTCTCTCTCTCTCACTCTCTACCTTTAAAAATTATCAAATAGTGCAACTGTTAGTAACATTGTACTGTTTATCAAATCTCACATTGTAAGAATATACTCAAAATATACACACTGCGTAGCATGTGTACTCAAGAGAATATACTCAAAATAATAATACAAATTCTTAATATATATTGTGTTAAAACCATTGCTGCCAAAGTGCCTTATTAGTACCTGATATTGTCACTGGATTAATGTCGGTATATATATACATATATTGAGATTGAACTTGCTAATTTTTTTTTAGTATTTATTGAATAAAGCATTGGTAGATAACAATACCAAATAACATATATATACAGTTTGGATTCTGGACCTATAGGTATCCACACAATCAAGGGTAGAGGCAGACTTTCAAGCTATGATGGTTAAATACACATTGAAATCAATTATATAAAATTTCATGTTTTACGGTACCTATAACATTTTATTATAGACTATATAGCAGAATCATGACTAAGCACGTGAATTTTAAAAATAAACAGTGGCAATTGACCCCATTCATCCTTATTGAATCCGCCTCTGCACACAATAATCTAAATTATTGTGTCTTTTATTAAATCCTTACCAGAAAAACTAAAACGACAAACAAAGTTTTTGCCTTACTAAAATATTGAATCTTATTCTGATTGCAAACCCCTCATTCCATAAACAGACACCGTCATGGATTCCAAAAACAAGGGTGGGGTCCGCATTGTTGCTGGAAAGGGAACTCCGGGTGGCACAACTGTGGGTGAAGTTAAGTCCTCAATTGTTCTAGGTCCCTTGGTTTACACTTCAGCTGCCACCGAAAAGCAGCTGCACGATAATCGTCAGAGTAACTTGTTTTTCTTAGAACAAGATCTGCATCCTGGTTCCAAGATGAACATGCAATTTGAGAAAACATATGCCACTGCCAAGTTTTTGCTGAGAAGTGAGGCTGAGTCAATCCCATTTTCTTCGAAGAAATTACCAGAGATAATTAGCCGGTTCTCAGTTCTGCCTGGTTCTGATGGGGAGGAAGCAATGAAGGAGACTCTGAGACAGTGTGAGGATCCAGTGTTGAAGGGGGAGAAGAAGATGTGTGCCACTTCTCTTGAATCAATGGTGGATTTTACTGTTGCCAATCTCGGCACAAGAAATGTCGAAGCGGTAATCCCAGTACTTCTGACTTCTTGCTCTAAAATACTGGTTTTAATCCTTATATATCTTTAATCTTGACATATTGTTTCGTAAAATGGCATCACTTACCAGAAAATTATATTAATGTTATTTAAGCTTATCATGTACGAAAATTAAGTTTGTGGTTTATTAGTATTCTTGTGATGCTTAGTGATTTTGAAGCAAATTATTCAACATAGCTTGGTCGAACACACGTTCTTAATTTTATATTGTTTCCTGTGATAGGTATCAACGACAGTTCATTCTAAAGATGAGACACCGAGGGAAGAGTACACAATTGTGGCTTCAGGGGTAAAAAACTTGGCACAAGATGAGCTTGTAGCATGCCATCAGCAAACATATGCGTACGCTGTGTTTTACTGCCACCTGGTAAACTCAACCAAGGGTTACACGGTGAAGATGACAGGCAAACACGGGACGGTGGTCGATGCTGTTGCGGTATGCCATGCCAACACATCAGCATGGAACCCGAACCATGTTGCATTTAAACTGCTGAATGTAAAACCTGGTACTGTACCGGTGTGTCATTTCTTGCCCCAAGATCATGTTGTATTTAGTCGCAATAACTAGACTACAATGACTACTGTTGGGTTAAAACAGTATATATATACACTACACTACAATGCTATATATATTTGTATGGGTGTGCTTTAATTTTGTTCCTCCTCTATGAATATGTTAGGTTTCTGATTTGAATAAAGTTGGATATATGTGAGCTCACTAGTGGAAAAACACACATCAGAATCGGTTATTTACACACATCAGGAGCGGACCTAGAGGCGATACAAATGTGGAAACTATTATGTATCGGTTAAAGAGCCGATACTAAAAGTTTGAATTAGTATCGGTTATTGTAAATAACCGACACTAATTTGTAATTTTTTTTTTTTGGTGGTCAATAATTAATTTGCCACAATCACAAACAAAATAATTATCAAAATAATATTCAACAATCATGATTTCAACAATTAATCAAACTATATCAGCCATGTCAGTTAACAAAATAATAACAACGAATTATCAAAATATCACAATTACATAGAATCATCTAATTAGCATTTGTACACTAATTTACAACTATATCAAATATTTCATAAAGAAACAGTTTAGAACAAATCTAAAACGACCAAAAGTGCCTGAACTGAAGCTTCTTTACTGAAAGAAAAGTTTTAATCATTGAACCTTTTTAAGGTTTGGTCCAAATTTCCTCATGAGATTATCAGCTCTTAATTGATGACATTGCAAAGAACCAAAATAAAAGGGAACTAAAAACTGGAATCAGGATTGGCCTAATAGTATCGGTTATATGAAACAACCGCTTCTAATATCTATCTGGATCGGTTTTTTTTTAGAAAACCGATCCTAAAAACTATTCAGATCGGGTTTTATGGTTAACCGATCCTAATTTACGAACAATTAGAATCGGTTTTTTATTAGAACCGATCCTGATACTATCAGGATCGGTTTTTACAAACAACCGATCCTAATGGAACACATATTAGGATCAGTTATTTCTTAAAAACCGATCCTGATAGTATCAGGATCGGTTCTAACAAACAACCGATTCTAATTCTTTTTTTTTTTAATGTTGGTTCTGAAAAACAAAAAATCAGGATCGGTTGTTACAACAGAACCGATCCTGATACTTTTATTTTTTTTTATTTTTTTAATGTTGGTTCTGAAAAAAAAAAAAAAGTATCAGGATCGGTTCTGTAAACAAAACCGATCCTGATATTTTTTTTTTTTCAGAACCAAAATAAAAAAAAATAAAAAAAAAAAAAAAAAAAAAAAAACAGTATCAGGATCGGTTCTGTCCACAGAACCGATCCTGATACTGTTTTTTTTTTTTTTTTTTCAGATCCAAAATAAAAAAAAAAAAAAAAAAAAAAAAAAAAACAGTATCAGGATCGGTTCAGTCCACAGAACCGATTCTGATACTGTTTTTTTTTTTTTTTTTTCAGAACCAAAAAAAAAAAAAAAAAAAAATAGTATCAGGATCGGTTCTGTTTACAGAACCGATCCTGATACTGTTTTTTTTTTTTTTTTCAGAACCAACATTAAAAAAAAAAAGTATCAGGATCGGGTTTTTCAACACAACCGATCCTGATTTTTTTTTTCTTTCAGAAACAACTGAAAAAAAGGTATCAGGATCGGTTTTTTTGAAATAACCGATCCTAATGCTAATTTGACGCTAGGGTTTAATTCTGTTTCGCGCCTTTGTACTTACAAAAACAATCAGGATCGGTTATTTCGAAATAACCGATCCTGATAACTCCTGCTTAGTTCTTATTTTAATTTCGCGCCTCTCATTTTCAACTTAGCGTTTCTCTCTCTCTCTGTGTCTCCGTCTCTCCCTCTCAAATTCTCAGACCTCCGTGTCTCTGCTCTCTCTGTCTCCGTCTCGTCTCTCCCTCTCCTCCGTGTCTCTCTCTCTCTGTCTCCGTCTCTCCCTCTCAAAGCCGAGCCTCTCGAACCTCTCGAACCTCCGTGTCAATTTTTAATTATTTGTATTGTTTCAAAAATTAATTAATGGTGTTTGTATATTGTTTTTCAGTCTTGAGGACATCTCGCTCAAGTTACTTAATCATCCGGCCGATCAACTATCACGGTATTAGCTTTATCTAATTTTTTCATTATTATACTTTTAAAACACATTTTTTTTTGTATTTTCAATTTATTTATTTGTCTTTTTTCATTTGAGCAAGGCTTTTTGAAACTATCTTTTTATTTATCTTAATTATCCGACCGATCAACTATCTTTTTTCATTTGTATTTTCAATTTTATTTTGCTATTGCACCAAATTTCTTCAACTATTGTACTTCTTTTTGTGTTTCATGAATTTTATTTTGTGTTCTTAATTGGTTTTGAGCTCCAATAAATCAATGGTAAATAAAAAAAAAAAATTTATGCTGGCCAGCAGATATATGGAAGCTGGCCAAATAAAAAAAAATATTTTTTTTAGATCCAATATAACATCAGGATCGGTTGTTTGAAACAACCGATCCTGATAGTATAACATCAGGATCGGTTGTTTCAAAAAAACTGATCCTGATTCTTTTTTTTTTTTTCAGAACCAACATTAAAAAAAAAAAAAAGGTATCAGGATCGGTTATTTCAAAACAACCGATCCTGATTTTTTTTTTTTTTTCAGAACCAACATTAAAAAAAAAAAAAAAAAAAAAAAGAAAAAAAAAAGAGTATCAGGATCGGTTTTTCAACAAAACCGATCCTGATAGTAACTATCAGGGTCGGTTGTTTCAAACAAACTGATCCTGATAGTTACTATCAGGATCAGTTGTTTTGAAACAACCGACCCTGATAGTTACTATCAGGATCGGTTTTGTTGAAACAACCGATCCTGATAGTAACTATCAGGATCGGTTATTTAACCGATCCAGATTATTGTAAGTATCAGTATCGCCTCCATCAGGATCGGTTGCATTCCGATACTAATATGCATATATAACCGATCCTGATTCCATATTTTCCACTAGTGATATACACCACTATTGTTATATATATAAATTGATTTTATATTGGTATGCTCTCAAGTGTACAGTTCTACCTGGGCACAACAGAAAAATTCTGGTATAGTTGGTATGCTCTCAAGTGCATAAGAACAATGGTATTAAATCCTATACCAGTACACTTTTTGAACCCTTCTTTGTGATTTATCTAGCTACTTGGTCATTTTGAGAGTTCATTGTATGATTTTACAAAGAGGAGTTCGATCTATTACTCTACCAATTTTCATGAATTTTGGGGATCCATTTTTATGCCTAAAGATTGTGCAAAGTCAGGGCTAAAAGCAAAAAAGCTACGAACTTGAACTATGCAGATCTACTAAACCGAATTTAGTGTTCTGAGAGATCTACCTTTAGAAAATCATTCTGAGAGATCTACTAAACCGAATTTAGTGTTCTTTATATCAAAATGCTCAGGAGATGACATTCTACATGCTGGTAAAATTTCATGAATTTTGGGGCTTCCTAGCTGTAACAGACAGGGGCTTGAATGCAGGGGTAAATCTGGAACAACAAGGGTATTTTTACTGGTTTTTCAATATTTCAAAAACTGAACTTTGAAATTCAATATAGAATCAAAGAAAAATCCAAATAATATGAAATTTATGTCCATTTTATGTATTTTGAAGTCCTTTACATGATTGCGTTGTTCTTTTTGTATTTTGGTCTTTTTAATAGTTCATTGGGACAGAGGTCATTTCTGAAGTTCTTGAGGTACATCATTGTACTAGCAGCAATTTTTGTACCAGCAACAAAAAAAAATATAGAATTGCTTGTCTCGGCACATTAATTATTGCCGCTCAATGCAAAATAACCAAACAAAATCAGTAAAGTGCGGGGCACACAATATGACTTCTTAAAGAACTCACGATTTTCAGGAGGAGCCGGTACCAAGGTGGCTGCCTCGCCTCACCTCACCCGAGAAAGCCCAGTCGGAGTCGGAGTCGGAGTCTCTGTTGAGAAAAAGGGACTAATCGGATCCAATTACCCTCAGATCCATTTAGGATATCCATCATAGGGTTTTTGATGTATAAAAAAAGAGTTACTGATTATTAGATAAAAGCAACTCAATCTTTATGTACATTTTTATTAAGTTACCGTTTTGTACTTTGTATAGGGTCAGAGGTTAGGTAAATAGGCAGCAAATAGGCAACCGTTAGTTTTCACTTTATTTTCAGCTTAAATAGCCCACTGTAACATGAAAACAGTAATAGAAAATAATCACTTTTCTCATTCAAATCTCTCTGTTTCAGATTCATAAAATCTTCATGGTATCAGAGCAGGATTAAAATCCTGACTCAACGCAAAGAAAACAAACCAGTAGCAGTACCAGCAACTGCAAACCAGAAAAGATTGTAATGTCACAAAACCATGAAAAACTTACAGGAGTGATGCTCAATGGTAAAAATTACCATGTGTGGGCAAGACAGGTTATCTTTGCCTTAAGCGGCTGAGAAAAAAGTGATCACATCAACCCAGAGAACAGGGCTCCCAAGCTATTAGAGTCTCCAACTGAACCCAAAAAAAAGGCATTAACAAAATGGAAAGTAAGCGATCATACCGTGATCACTTGGTTACTCGCAACAATGGAACCACAGGTATCCGACTTACTTTCATACAAGGATACCGCATTAGAAATTTGGCAAAGAGCTGAAAAACTATATGGACACAAGAAAAATTATGCCCATATCTATCAAATTCAACGAGAAATGCAACAAGCAAAACAACAGCAAGGTCAACCAGCCATGAATCTGTTTGGATTTCTCCAAAAGAAAAAAGATGAAATTAGGGTTTATCGACCTCCTACCACTGACCTTGCTGAAATCCAAAAACGAGAGGAGCAAGACGAGGTCTTTCAATTTCTAGCCTGCCTCGACTCGCCTTATGATGCTGTGAGATCACAGATTCTCCTCCTAGCCAAAAATTCCATCTCCAGATGAAGTGGCTTCAATGGTATAAGGAGAAGAAACAAGAAGAGAGGTAATGGGCTCACAGCAACCTGAAAACCCAGAATCAAAGGGATTTATTGTCGCCGTTGGCAGACCGAACCCTAACCCTAGCTATCGGGCGGAGGTGAGAGGAGACCAAGCGGCCGAGAAGTGTGAACATTGTAGGAGAGAGGGCATCGCAAGGAGGCCTGCTGGTTTCTCAACCCTCACCTCAGACCGAAGTGGCACAAGAAGGGAGGAGATCGGAACAGTGGCGGCTACGGTGGGTTTGAGAAGAAGGGATTTTTGGCGGAAATAACAGAGGGGAGCGGAAGGGCTGAACGGGTTGAGTCTGACCCGGGTCCGAAAGAAATAACAGGCTTAAGCTCCTCCAGTTCGGATCCTATGCGGTTGTTGCTCCAACAGCTTACTGCCATGATGAATCAAAAACAAGAAAATACAAAGACCTCTGGTATGATTTGTGTCTCAAATTTTTCTATTTTTCCAAAAAATTCTAGATGGATATTGGATTCGGGTGCAACTGACCATATGACCGGTAATATAAATTTATTGACCTCATTTAGAAAATATGAAACCAAACAATTTGTTACGGTTGCAAATGGTGATAAAATGGAAATTCTTGGAGAGGGTTCAATAAATATTTTTTCAAAAATAATTCAAAATGTCTTGTATATAAAAGATTGCTCATCAAATCTATTATCCATTAGTAAATCACAAAAGAGTTGAATTGTGAGCTTATTTTTTTGACAAAAAATGTGATTTTTCAGGATCGGATAACAAAGATTATAATTGGTGAAGGATTTTTAGAAAATGGGCTTTATATTTTGAATGAAGAAAAATTCAACCTCAACATAACCAAAAATGAAGAATTAAGCATAATTTGGCATAGAAGAATTGGGCATCCTTCAGACTAGATTTTAAAGAGTCTTTTAAATTTTCAAAATTACATAATAGTAATTGTGAGACATGTAAGCTAGGAAAACATACTAGATTACCTTTTAATCTATCAAGTTGTAAAAGCGAAAAACCCTTTGATTTGGTTCATTCGGATGTATGGGGCCCCGCCCCAATTAATTCTCTTAATGGATATAAATATTTTGTTATATTTATTGATGATTTTTCTAAAACAACTTGGTTATATTGACTAAGAAATAAAAGTGAAGTATTCTCACAATTTCTAGATTTTTATAACTTCATAGAAAACCAATATGAAGCAAAAATTAAAACTTTTAGATCCGATAACGGAATGGAATTTATAAACCAAAATTTTTTAAACTTTTTTAAAGAAAAGAGAATTTTACATCAAACAACATGTGTTTATACACACCAACAAAATGGTGTCTCCGAAAGGAAAAATAGACACTTGCTTGAAATGACTCGAGTACTCTTATTTTAAAATAATGTACCAAAATTTATTGGTCGGATGCCATTCTAACCGCAACATATTTGATAAATAAATTGCCAAGTGCTAATTTGGATTATAAGAGCCCATTAGAAATTCTTTATCAAAGAAAACTTAATATTGAGCATTTGAGAATATTTGGTTGTACATGTTATGTACACAAAAATAAACAAGACAAGTTGGATTATACCTCTATTAAGGCTATTTTCTTGGGTTATTCATCACAAAAAAGGGATATAAATGTTATGACCCTAAGGAGAAAAAATTGTACATTTCTAGGAATGTAACTTTTTTAGAAAATGAGCCATATTACAAAGAAAAAATTCATGAGGATTATTAGAGAATCCTTCAAGGAAATTACACCACCTCAATTCAATCCATCAATAGAAGAGGTAAGACCAATGGGAATTGAAACTCCAACCGAAAATGAACGTGAAAGTGAAAATGAGGAGGAAATAGAAGAAATTTCCTCAAATAGAGGAGATCAAATCATAGAAGAAACACCAATAAGAAGGTCGATCCGAACAACACAACCTTCAACAAGGTTAAAGGATTTTATAACCTACAAGGTACAATATCATATCCAAGATTTTATTACATATGGTAATTTTTCCTCCAACCATAGAACTTTCTTGACCTCAATTGAAAAAGAACAAGAACCAAACAACTATGAAGAGGCCACAAAAAATCCCGTATGGAACAATGCCATGAAAGAGGAATTAAGAGCTCTTGAAAAAAATGACACTTGGGTAATCGTTCAATTATCAAAAAATAAAAAACCCGTAGGATGCAAATGGGTATACAAAATTAAGTATAAAAGCGATGGTACCGTGGAACGGTACAAGGCGCGCTTGGTTCCTAAAGGGTACACACAAACATACGGTATAAATTATTATGAAATATTTGCACCCGTTGCAAAAATGAACACCGTAAGAATTTTATTTTCCGTTGCGGTAAACCAAGGGTGGAAATTGTACCAAATTGATGTTAAAAATGCATTTCTTCAAGGAACACTTGAAGAAGAGATATATATGACATTACCACCCGGTTACAAAAAAGACCAAAATTGTGATTTAATTAGCTTGCAAATTAAAGAAGTCAATCTACGGGTTGAAGCAATCTCCAAGAGCATGGTATGAAAAATTAAGCTCTTATTTAATTTTGTGTAATTTTAAAATTAGTAATGCTGACCACTCACTATTTGTCAAAATTGAAGAAGAAAATACCACTATTGTTTTAGTATATGTGGATGATATTATCATTACCGGAAACAATCTAGAGAACATTAAAATAATAAAACTTCAATTAAAAGAAAAATTTGACATTAAAGACTTAGGCCATTTAAAATATTTTTTGGGGATAGAAGTAGCATATTCAAGCAAGAAACAAAACATGGTGGCACGATCAAGTGCCAAGGCGGAATATCGTGCCATTGCGTCAATCGCTAGTGAATTAACATGGATCAAACAACTCCTTGAAGATATTGGAATTAAAATTCAAGAACCAATGGAAATGTTTTGTGATAATCAAGCGGCACGGCACATTGCATCCAACCCGGTATTTCATGAAAGAACAAAGCATATCGAGGTGGATTGTCATTTTATTCAAGAAAAAATTCAAGCCAAAGAAATAGAAACACCCTATGTACGAAGTGAAGACCAATTGGCAGATATATTCACCAAGGGTGTAGATCCGAAACCGTTTGAAAATAATACGAGCAAGTTAGAGTTAATCAACATCTACAACCCTAGCTGGAGGGAGTGTTGAGAAAAAGGGACTAATCGGATCCAATTACCCTCAGATCCATTTAGAATATCCATCATAGGGTTTTTGATGTATAAAAAGAGAGTTACTGATTATAGATAAAAGCAACTCAATCTTTATGTACATTTTTATTAAGTTACCGTTTTGTACTTTGTATAGGGTCAGAACTTTGTATAAGGTCAGAGGTTAGGTAAATAGGCAGCAAATACGCAACTGCTAGTTTTCACTTTATTTTCATCTTAAATAGCCCACTGTAACATGAAAACAGTAATAGAAAATAATCACTTTTCTCATTCAAATCTCTCTGTTTCAGATTCATAAAATCTTCAGTCGCCTTACGGCCGCCTCACCTCGCCTCATGGCCGTCCAAGGTGGTGCCTCACGGGAACCCTAGTGAGAGTCGGAGAGTGAGATTCGGAGAGTGGGAACCCTCGTTTGCACCTCGCCTCACCCTAAAGAGACGCACCCGAGAGTGAGAGAGTTAGAGCTAAGCTGTGAAGAAGAGAGAGACGCACCGAGTTTTGAAAATGAGCCTCGAAGAGAAATGAAAATGAGATAAGCACGAAATGAAAATGAAAATGAGACCCGCGAAGAAATGAAAATGACACCCGTGAAGACCATCAAGGTCGGTTAAAAATAAGACCGATCCTAAAACAGACCATCAAGGTCGGTTCTTTTGTAAACCGATCCTAAAGACTATCAGGATCGGTTGTTTGTAACAACCGATACTAATAAGGATATAATCAGGATCGGTTCTTTTCAAAAAAACCGATCCTGATTTGGCCAGCACTTTTAAGATCAGTTGTTTATATTTAACCGATCCTGATTGTCCCTTTCAAGATCAGTTGTTTATAAAGCCTGATCCAGATATAGATCAGTATCGAATTATTGAAAAGTCTGATCCTAATAGGCCGATCCTGATGTGCGTTTTTCCACTAGTGGCTTGATGTATGGAGACAGTATAATATATATATATATATATATATATATATATATATATATATATATATAGGGATGGGCTATGGTGAGCTATAGAGTAAAATGAGTTTTTACTCCACGCCTCATTATTTTCATTTTGAAAATCCAAACAACCGATCCGAACCGTTCAATATGATCTCCATATTGAAATGTGCTTGGAGACCAAATTTTACATTTTTTGGAATTTTTTTACTATTTATTAAGCCACTTTGAAAATCGCTGATCCATTGGTCCAGAATTTTTTACTGTTTTGCTACTGTTCACCCGGATCAGCAATTTTCAAAGTGGCTTAATAAATAGTAAAAAAATTCCAAAAAATGTAAAATTTGGTCTCCAAGCACATTTCAATATGGAGAACAACTTGAACGGTTCGGATCGGTTGTTTGGATTTTCAAGATGGAAATATGGCGTGAAGTACAAACACATTTTACTCCATAGCTCACCATAGCCCATCCCTATATATATATATATATAGAGTATGGCTAATTTGCTTCCGGAAGCATTTCGGCCGAGGTGCTTACGGAAGCATATCTTGCAATTTGATGTTCAAACAACAAATTCAAACCATTAGATGTTCAATCTATATTAAAATCTACTTGGAGACCAAATTTTACATTTTTTTGAATTTTTTTTCTATTTTTTAAGCTAGTTTGAAAACCGCTGTTTTCAATGCTTCAGAAATTTAATAAAAACAACGGTTTTCAAACTAGCTTAAAAAATAGTAAAAAAATTCCAAAAAATGTAAAATTTGGTCTCCAAGTAGATTTTAATATAGATTGAACATCTAATGGTTTGAATTTTTTGTTTGAACATGAAATTGCAAGATATGCCCCCATAAGCACCTCACCGAAATGCTGCCGGCAGCAACTTAGCCGCTCCCTATATAGAGTAGAACTAGGGTGCTCCTAAGCTCACCAAGTCCTTCCGTGAGCGCGACTCTAAAACCTATCGAATTGACTTCAAACGACATTTCCAAACCGTTAGATGTTCAATCTATATTAAAATGTGCTTGGAGACCAAATTTTACATTTTTTGAAATTTTTTTATTATTTATTAAGATGGTTTGAAAATCGCTGTTTTTATTAAAATTATGCACCATTGGAAAACAGCGATTTTCAAACCATCTTAATAAATAGTAAACAAATTCCAAAAAATGTAAAATTTGGTCTCCAAGCACATTTTAATATAGATTGAACATCTAACGGCTTGGAAATGTCGTTTGAAGTCAATTCGATAGGTTTTAGAGTCGCGCTCACGAAGGGCTTGGTGAGCTTAGGAGCACCCTATTTCTACTCCCCTATATATATATATATATATATATATATATATATATATATATATATATATATATATATATATATAAATATATATATATCTGTGTGTGTGTGTTTATAAGATGATATTTGTTAGCATAATTTCCCAACAATTAATCCGTTGTTAAAAACCGTTGGATTTTGAAGTAATTTTGAAGTAAATATGGAATATTGATGATGAATTGTTTTTATTCAATTCTGATATGTTGTATTTATTACACAATCCTATGGTGTATTTATGCACCTCGATCCTCTAACGTAAACTTTGCTCTGTAACGGTTATATTTCTATTTTAGGGGGGAAAAAAGCAGCAGCCTGTTTTTCCGATCCGAACCATTCAAAATTTTCCATTCGCGTATCTCAATAAATAAATTTTTTCATGCACAAATCTCAATGAATTTGAATGGTTGAGATCGGAAAAGCAGGACCCTGCTTTTCTATGAGAAAAGCAGCAATCCATTCCGGAAAAAAAAAGGTGGAGTCTTTCCTTAGCTCCATTTTTTTTCTTAATTAACCAATGATGAAGATGCTATATAGCTTTGAGGCTAATTAATAAACTCCTAATCATATTTCTCAACACTCCCTCCCAAGTTAGACGTGTAGATATCAATCAACCCTAACTTGCCAATATTTTCTTCGAACGGTCTCAAATATAATTCTTTTGTGTACATGTCCACTAGTTGATTCTCATTTTTACGAATGGAGTTTCTATTTTCTTGTATTAATCTTTTTCTCAAATAAAATGATATGGTGAATGGGTCACACCTGCATGATTGACATCATTAGATCAACCGAGTTAGGATAAGGAGAATAAAAATCATAGATTAGTAGTGAAAACCATAGCAGGAGATACATTTAGTTTGACCAACAAAAGTAGACATGAGAGTCTTGAGATCTGCAGATGAATGTCGCGTTGTCTTACCTCACCATGAGGATACCCAATGAAACCAAAAAATATAGGCAAATGACGTAGCAGCGAAGTCTAGAAATCTTTGGGTTAATCATAGAACCCCTTGCATCTACCAAGACAAGCTTTAACAGACCCCTTGTTAGATAGGGTGACCATACACGCAAAAACGGATAGTTGCTAAATTGGATTAGAAACTTTCAAACAACATATGAAAACCAAATACCGAATAAGAATTTATTGAAATGGATTAAGTAGCAATGGTAGCCAAAACCCTAGAAATTTGCTCTATCATATTTACTTAGAATTATTTTACTTTTAATTTTCGTCAAATCTGAAGATCAAACAATAACTCAAAAAAATTCATATTTTATTTAGCCTTTTAAAGGATTGATATCTAATCGTTAAAGACCTCAACCTTAATTCCACAATTAATGTTTATTAGAGAAATTATCGAATGAGTAAGATGAAGCCAATAATAAGTCATGACACCTAACGTCCCAATTAACTAATGGAAACAAGTGAGTTTCCACAATTTTTATTAAAGTAAACCGACAATAGTAAAGATATTCAAAAAATGTAAAATTTTATCTGAAATTACATTATTATATAGAAATCATGTTTAATGTTTAAATTCTAAAAATGAAAATATGAATCTATAGTACGTACAGTTACTATCGATAAGTAATTACTATAAACTCACTCAAAACAAATTATACAAGAGGGAATCCAATTCCAAGTTTATTTAACTCGGCCCAAATATAATTATAATTCTTATGAAAAATTACTAGACTTGCTGTGTTCTAGTTTTGAATGGTAATATGAGATATTTCACTTGTTTATAAAACTATGCTGTAGTCTTTCAAATCTGTCATGTATCTGTCTTGAATACAGTTTATATTTGAGCAATTTATGTAATGTAAATGTAATATCATATATCAGATACTACAGAAATAATGGGTAATTTGGTGAGTTTTTGAACTGGATATGTTATATCTGTCCAAAGCGGTTCTGACAAACATGGTAGCTATCTGACACCATTTGTACATCTCTAAAAACTATTCTAGCATCCTCACTTTAAAACATTTAACATTTTGGCAAATTAAAGAAGATTTTAAACAGCTTCTCTGCTTGTTTGGAGACATTCTCAAGAAACAACATGTGTTTTACGGTTTCTTTTAAGAAGTGAATCTATGCTACACTGTATAATTACCATGTGTACACCACAAAATTTCAGGAAAACATATTAAGTGAAATTAAGGGTCAAGTTTTTTTTTTGAAGGTTAAAGGTTTTACCTTTAACGTTTGTATTAAGATTAAGAAAAAGTTTTACAAACTATTTACAGGACCTCCTTAAAAAAATAAAATTAATTACACCTCTCGTCCTCTTCCCTATCCTAGCCTTACTTACCAATTGCGCATCCACTGATGAATCTCAATGACCGTGCTTTGTATCAATAACGGTAGTGTCTTGCCGTCGCCGGAGAAGATTCTCCGATTCCTCTCACGCCACAAAGCCCAGCATCCCGCCATCCAAACGGTGTCGTGCAACCTTCGCCCCGAAGGCCCCGTCCCTGCTCTTACAGCCCACCAGGCGTCGGTGACTGTTGCTGCAGCCAAGTTGAGCGAGACATTCATGTGGGCAGTTAGGGCAACCCAGAACCTTATCGCGTAATGACACCTCAGCAGAATATGATCCCTGCCCTCTAGTTGCGAATTCTGACAAAGTGCACACCCCTGTGGTACCTGGATCCCTCTCAGCGCAAGCACCTCCCGTGTCAGCAATCGATCATTAATGAGTAGCCAAGTAAAGATATTTACCTTCATAGGTACCTTAGCCTTCCAGATCGCATTCTGATATTGGCACAACACACCCGAGTCATGCGAGGTTCGATATGTTGATGCACTGGTGAACTCCCCACTTGAGGACCATTTCCATGTCGGTCTCTGTCCCTCCCCGGCTTGCTCAGTCGAGCATATGTAATATGGCAGGAGCTTAGATAGATCCCCCAGAAAGAAAGATGATTTGACCATTGCGAGGAGCTGGGCCGGCATATTCACCTCGTGTAATTGGAGTAGTATCTGAGACCAGTGTCCATGCGGTTGTGTCTCAATCTTCCAGAGCCATTTCGTGAGCAACGCCTCATTTTGCATCCCCAGATGAATGAGGCCCATACCGCCATTCCTCTTCATAGCGCACACACGTTCCCAATTGACGAGGTAGTGGATTCCGCTACATCTGTTGTTGCCCCTCCAAAGGAACCTCCTCCTAAATTTGTCTATCTTTTGAGAACACCCTTGGGAATTCACAAGACCTGCATGTAATGAAGCGGAACAGCAGATAGGACCGCTTTGACAAGAATCAGCCTTCCTCCAAACGAGAGGAGGCTAGACTTCCAACCCTCCATTCTTTTCCGTACGGAATCAAGTACCCCATTAAAGTCCGATTTGTTGGGTTTTTTTCTCGTTAGCGGCAGCCCCAGATATTTAATCGGCAGCCCAGAATGCCGAGACCCCAGGATCAATGCAATGGTCGGTACCAAGTTCACCGGGACCGCTATCGGTACGAATGTACTTTTAGATCTGTTTATTTTCAACCCCGTGAGGTCTTCGTACACTCCAAGTACCATTGAAATAACCCTCAGGGTAGTGGGATGTGCCTCAGCAAACACAATTGTGTCATCCGCGAATTGAATTGCCTGCGGCTCTATGACCATCGGCCCATGCATTGCTGGTCTTGAATTTGTCAGAAACCACTAAAGCGAGTCCGCGACCAAAATGAACAGTAATGGGGATAGCGGATCGCCCTATCTAAGTCCCCTCTTGTGGTTAAAATAGGACGTGAGGTCGCCATTTACCTTGACGGCTGATGACGAAGTACTCAGTAGTTCGAGCATTGCCGACAACCATCTCGGCGGGAAACCTCTCTTGATTAATAAGTTCGTCAGGAAGCTCCAGTCTACCGTGTCAAAGGCCTTTTCAAAGTCGACCTTGTACAGCACTGACGGGATTCTATTTCGGCGCGAGAAAGTCAATAGCTCACTTGCCACCACGAATGATTCCATTATTGACCTCCCCTTTATAAAGGCCGTCTGTTTCGAACTTATTAACCGATCCATTACCGGCTGTAATCTGGCCGTCATGACCTTGGAAATGATCTTAACCACCGTATTTACCACACTGATGGGACAAAAGTCTTTTATCGATGCAGCCCCTAGTTTTTTTGGTACCAGAGTGATGGCTGCTCTATTGAGGCAACGCAAATTGCACGTAGCATTAAAGAATTGAACAATCAGATCCATGAGGTCGTGCCTGACGATATCCCAGAAGTGTTTAAAGAACTCCATCGGGATTCCGTCTGGCCCACAGGCTTTGTAATTCGGCATACCAGAGATGACCTGTCTAACCTCTTCTTCCGTTATGTTCTCGTCCATCGCTTCCAAGTGTCCCCTAAGAGGGGGCCCCACCTTGCCCGATATGTTGAACGGCAAGGTGCCAGTTCTTGCTGTCCCGAGAACCTGTTTGTAGTGGCTGAAAAGTGCATGGCGGATATTTCCTTGAGGAATGGAGACTCCCTGGTCATCGGTTAGAACAGAGATGGTATTTATGTTTTTCCTCTCATTTGCCACTGCGTGGAAATATCGCGTGTTTTTATCGCCTAATTTCAGCCACTGTGCACCCGATCGTTGTTTCCACTTTGCTTCCTTCCATAGAGCCAATGCAAGAATGTGTTCCCGTATACGTATCCTCAGTACCACCTCGAGTGCCGACAACTGCCTTCTTTCTCAGCTCGGTTTATGCACTGTAGCACCCATTTTGACCTCTGTAGGTAATTGAGAGTATGTATGAATTTAAGTTATGACCAGCTCCTTAAGGCCAAGAGAGAAGCTCGCAACTTGTTCCTCATTTTGATTGCTGGGTTCGGATCTGTATAGGCCGCGGCCCATGCATTCCCAACCACTTCGTTAACCTCTGTGTGCATTAACCAATAATTTTCAAACCTGAGCGGCCTTCTTCTAATGTGATCATGCGGCTTGAGTGTGAATAGTAAGGGGACATGGTCAGAGGCTGAGGCGGGTAAGTCTTGCAGTGTATAAGACACCCCAGCCATGGTCCAATGAAGTGACAGGAAGACTATCCAATCTGGAGAAAGTGGGGCTTGGTCTTTTACTGGACCACGTGTAAGCTCTGCCGGCCAACGGCACCTCAATGACATCCAAATCATTAATGGTGTGATTGAATTGCATTATAATGCCCAAGTTCCTATTTCCACTAGTTGAGTCCTGGACCGATCTCAATATGTTAAAATCTCCCACCACCATCCAAGGCAAGGCAGCAATTTCCCTGATTCCTCTCAGTTCCCTTAAGAATCTCAACTTATCCATATCCCCAATTGGTCCATATACACTGGACACCATAAATTGGAAGTTGTCTCTTTCGAAAATGACTGTTACAGAGAACTCCCTTTATGCTCAGCAACCTTTTTAAAGTTAGGAGTTCATGCCAGGAGAATTCCTACCCTGGAGCCGCTGGCCTCCAAGAATGAGTATTCTCTAAATCTTGGCAGGCATATCTGTCTCACTTTAAAAAATGATACTTCTCTTAACTTAGTCTCCTGCAAAGAAATTAAATCACACTTACTACTCACTATCACGTCCTTAATCACAGCACATTTATTTTTGTCACCAAGACCTCGCACGTTCCAATTAATCAATTTAAAGGGTCTCTTAAATAAAATGGGTTCTTCATTCATCCAAAAAGTTTCAACCACCCAAATTCCCACTTGCCATGTAGGCACTTACAAAAGCCAATAACTGGAGGCAAGGATGCATTCCAGTACTGTGAGATTCCCTTCCCAGAAGCCATAACTAGAGCCAGAGCCTCATTGTCTCCGCATTCCCAGTTCGCCCAATCCCCCCAATGTAAAGAAAAAAATCGAATTAAAAACATATATAATAAGAGGCAGCATAGTTAACATAAGCATTCCCAAAAAGTTTGCACCATGACCCTCACACCATAGAGAGGTGAATTTTGGGCCCTACTCGCAGGCATCATCATCCCCGGCATCAGAGAGATTGTTCAGCTCCTCATCCATTCCCGCTAGGACCGACTCCTCGCCATACGTGCTCCACTTATCTGATTCAGCATCTTCTCTCGCGTCTGTAGCCTCTGCTAGCCCCGGCTGGGTGGCCGTACCAATCGGTGAGTTGCGGCCGGCGGAAGCCTGTGGAGACAGCTGGTCAGCAACGGTGGTCGGTGGTTGAGGTCCCGTTATAGGTGGCTAAAAGTCAGTCCCAGTCGGTATCTGACTGATTCCACAGAAATTTGCGACCATGGCTATCGCTGCCTCGTCAAGTGGGGTCGCGTTGAGGGTTTCCTCCTCCAGAGCCGCGAGCACCATTGCCTCTTCGATGGCCTGGCGGATTTTTTTCTGCCTCGCAGCATTCGAGCTGGCCTCCGGGTCTGGCTTTTTCTTCTTGGTAAAGAATTTGGTTTGGGGGCTCCTCCCTGAAATTCTGACACTCCTTCGCAAGTTCGGCTCCGGCTGGTCACTCCGGTTGGCGGTTCGACTCGATTGCCCCTTGTGAAAACGCGCTGCCTTTCCCTTGCCCTTGCGTGTTTGGTTTGTTAGCTTTTGCGCCAGGTCATCAAGATGAAGGAGAAAGCAATGGTCATCAATGGTCTTTGCTCCCTCCATTAGGCCGTGTTCCACAGCGTCTCGCTGCCTTTGAACATACGTCATTCTGGCCTCATCCATATCCACATCCACCTTATCACGGGCTTGAACCTGCATTTGAGAGTTAGCATCATACTCAAAGGGCTCACCTTCCAGGCCGTCTATGTGTCCTAACTCATCAGAACCACCTCCCATTTGGTTTTGGTCTGCCTCGGTCCATTGGGCCTCCTCCCGTTCTACCTGATCGGCCCAGCTCAATACCGGGCTGAAAGGAAGTTCTTTCTGGGGGGATATGTTGGTCGATTGGATAGCCTTTCCCTTCCCCTTATTCCTGCATGCATCAAATCCACTCGGGTCAGAGCTGGTCTTGGGTGAGGTGCCATCTGGTGAGTTAGCGTGCCCGATAATCCGCTGACTACCCCCAGGATTCAAATTTTCGTTATTCTCCTCTCTAGTTGGATCAAGGGCTGCACCCTGCTGTTGCATGTCCACTGTGACCGTCACTCGAGTCGGGTTAGCTACTGGTGGGTCCATTTGGTTCCTCCTGGCCTCTCCTCTCCCACCCTCAGCCCCTGTTCCGGCTAGGTTTTGGAGAAGTAGCTGCTTCTCTCTTATTGTAAAGGTAGGGGTCGACTTGAGTGTTGATTCAAGGTTGTCCCACTCCGGTCCCTGAGGCATGGTCTTCCATACAGCGAACAACGTGTCGAAGTTGACAGTAACCATTTCCGACTGTCCCGGTTCAATGTTATGTTCCGCCACCGCCTTTAGATTTTGTTGTATGGGATCAATCGGCTGTATGAACGGCAACTGCTCTTCTATCCAGCCAAGAACCGTCACCTCTAATTCCCTTGCCATTCCCTTGACCCACATTTCTATCCCCATTGGTATAACTTCCAGTTTTGGAATTGCCACCACCACGGTAATTCTTTCAAGCGAACTCACATTAGAGATTGGTGAATAGTCGAGGGCTATGCCAAAGGTACTCACGGCCGGTATTAGGTGATCCAAGTTCCATGCCTGAGGGAATAGGTGGCGGATCTCAATCCAAGCTTTGAACTTGAGTCGCAGCGGGTAAGCGTTAATTGCCGGGCTCCAGGGGTAGAGGATGTACCCCATAGCCTTTAAGCGATCGGCATGTATCTGAATGAACCGCTGACGGTCCGCACCCGGCTGAAGCAGAAGCAGGTACTGAGGCCCCGACATATGCGTAACCGGTAAGGGGTGATCGGACTTGCACACCGCCATCAGAACCGACTGGACTGTGATGTTGCTGTGGTTTGGTCTTAATCGCGCATCAATGACGACCGCCCTATTCAGCTCTATACTTTCGTGTTGCATCTGCCTTGTCTCTGGAATGAAGACGGTGGTGATTTTGGGGCGGTTAGGAGGTAACTGAGAGTCACCAATGTTGCCTCGAGGCTTCAATAGGTCAAAATGGCAGTGTAGAACCATGGCAGTGGTCTTACAGTCCCGGGCCTGGTGGCCCTTAGACCAACATTTGGCACAAACCCGTTCCGCCGAGCGACAATCATTCTGGTCATGTCCGAGCTGGAGGCACTTGTAGCACCTGCCCTTCCAATGCTGGTTAGCAGGGTTTGGGGGCAGGGGTAGAGGCGACTTTTGGTTGCGGTTTGGCTGCTGATTTGTCGGCACAGCTCTATGTGCTGACCATGGGTCCTGGTCAAGATAGTACCTCCACGGTTAGATCGGAGCATGGGACTGGTTGTTAGGGGCAGTGACAATTGGTTGGGACTAGCCATGGGTGAGGAGTGGGTAAAGGGGTTTTTACCAGATAGGTTGGGAAACAGCCTCTCAATCGAGCTTCTTATACCCATTTTGGTGGTGGCCTCTGGAGCCTGTCTTGTCAGGGGCAGCTGCGCGGCACCATATTGAGGGAATAATCTGAGCAGGCTCCCCCTGTGATAGATCTGTGGAGCGCCATACCCTGAGCGGCCCTGATTTGACAAGGTGCTTGTAGGGCGGCGACTGCTCGGTCTAGCGCGGCGGTGGTTAGGGTTTGAGCGGCGGTAGGTAGAGCTTGAGTGGCGGTCATACCTGCGGTGACGGGTAGGGTTTCGATTGGACACTATTCGCGTCCAGCCGTCGGAGCCGCGAATCTCCTTAGTTCTCCCCATCTTGAAACACGAAGATCAAGGGTCAAGTTAAAAGACGTTGCCTTAGTTACTAAATCAGAGGTTGGTTCTCGAAAAAGGGGGAGAGCTCAAATGCCCCATTATTTTAATACCCCAATTATACCTGTATCTTTATCTCCGACTTCAAAATTCAAACAGACGATCCGAACTGCTCAACATGATATCCACATTGAAAAGTGTTCGGTGATCAAATTTTATATTTTTTGAAATTCTTTTAACTATTTTTTAAGATAGGTACATCTGAAATTACAGTAAGTAATTGATTACATTGTGTTGTGCCGACAGTTGTAAATTTCTTCCTATTCTTAATTAACTGCTACAAAACAACACATCACTCACTAACGTCTAATCAACAACAGCTTTCTTCTTGTATGTAATAGTATTCAGTGTATGTCCTTTGTGGCAAATGGGTAAATAAGTAAGAACTAATTAACACTGACAGCTCATTTATAACAAATAGTTGGTGAAAGAGGACCATCATACACCAATGGTTCATTTGGATTTTCTTTATGATTGTCGACAAATGCCGATAACAATTGTATTGATAAAAAAGTATATTTACAACAAATTTATTACTCAAATGGACATCTCCACTAACTATACAATGGAGTGTGCATTTGTGACAGATTCAACCAAATGTTGGAATCTGTAAACGGTTCGTTTAGTTAAACCGTTGATGATATATGTACGTTTACTAAGAGCATCTACATTCCAGCAACTCAAATGAGTTTCTAAATAACTGTTAACTACTTTTTAGAAATTAAAGTCTCTAAAGTTTCTAACTCTCACAATTCTGAAATTAATTTTAGAGTTTCTATTAAGCCACGTCAGCAACAAATTAAAAAGGAGAAATAATTTGAGCCAATCATTTTGCTAACTTGGAGTTTATAAACAGTTTCTTAATAAGAAACTTTACTGCATAGTTTCTAAATAAGAAACTCTCCTACATTCCTGAAACTGAATTAAAAACTGCCACATCAGATTAGAAACTCTAATAATACCAGGGATGTAGATGCTCTAACGATTCAACTGAACAAACCATTGGTGTAGGATGGTAACATAATACCAATTGATTAACTGTTGGTATTGAATAGCACTGAAAGGAAGGATGAAGCATAAAATAAAATTTTAAAATAAAATGATATATTCGTCTATTTGATTTTTAAAATAATTAAATAAAATGTAAAATAGATAAAAGAAAGTTAAGTTTTTCATGGCAATATATATTGGATATTATGTTATTTTTTTGGAAAAATTGACTATCTGGAATGTTTTCATGGGCACACCTGAAAATTTCCCAAAAAAAATTAAAATCATAACTAAGGTTTTATTTTTAATATTTAAATTTCAGAATTTTGATTATTAAAATTTTGAAAATAAAAATATAATAAAAACACAGAAAACGAAAGTTTTTAAATCATATATGGTACGTTCTCATACTTTTAGAAATTCATTTTTATTTTCTATTTATTTTGGAATTAGAAACTCAGATATGCATGTGTGAGAGAATAAAAGTAAACTCATATATGGGCATACTAGATTGACCCAACGATTTAATCCTATCACTCTCATAATTCTAAGAGTGAAGGATTAAGAGTTTAAGGAACACTAAAGAATTGATGTTCAGTTGTCTTAATCCGTGAGTGAAAGTTAAGGAAACTAAAGAAAGAGATAGAGGTGCCTTAAAGTCCGGACAAAAGATTAAGATCTGGACAAATGTAGGCTAAAAGAGGTGATCTTAATCCGCAGTAAGGAACTGGTGTTCGTCAGGATTAAGCGGCTAAGGAGGCTAAAGAAAGTGGATTATGATAGATTTATTTCATGTAAAACCATACCGTAATTCATAAACCCTAGATTTGTCATGATCCTCTAATGAACCCCTAATATGAAATTCTAAATTACCTTGGTCCAAAGCCATGATCTTCCAGAGATACACAATCACTGTTGATCACCGGAAGCCTTTAGATTTCCATGTAATCTCTCTCAAGTCCGATGGAGAGAGCGAGGGAGGTAGCAGCGGCAATGCTCTCTTCTGCACAAGGAGAGATACCCGATTCAAGTTCTCTACTGAAAATTCTCTTCTCTTCCACTCAATATCAATCTCTATTTCAATTTTCGGTAGAGAGAAAAATTAGAGAGAGAGAGAAAGCTGTATGTTTTGTATATATATCTTAGAGGAGACAGACCCACTATTGAATAGGCGCCTCTATCCATTAATTAATTAATCTTGTTTCTCTTATTGGATCTGTAAACTATTTTCTTATTGGATCCTTAGCTGGTCTTAATTCAGAACTTGTCTTATTGGGTATTTCCTTATTTACAGAACATTGTCGTATTTAATTGTGTTCTCCAGGGACCAATAACATAATTGTATTATTACCAAACTTTATATAATTTAGACCATCACTAAATCATAAAGTTATTAATACGCGTTCTACACATTAAAGGCCCCACTTCTCATAACACATATTGAACACGATAAATAATACTTAATTTGATCACTTCATAACGGGTCTAATTATATATTTGACAGTCTATTATTCAATATATATTTATATCACATATAAGCCCATATATGTTGTAATTAATTGAAATTATTTCCAACAGATTAAGCCTTAAGGAGGATTAGTTTCTTGTTGGCGAAACATCCCACAGTAGAAAAATAATGACAGCATGAAATTCATAGATTTTTTTTTGTTTATTATTATTATTTTTTTGGCGTAAGGTGCGTAGGCTTGACATTAGATGGAAAATTCAAAGAAAATTTATTTGAGCGAAAATGCCAAACAAGAATCTGCGAAAGATAAGATATACAACTACTATATAAATGACATGAAGGCACCTTCCCCTTAATTATATAAATCCATATCACTACTCCTCTGCCTTCATTCTCCCCAATTCTGCTTATGGATAGGTTTTTGCCCCTCCTTTGCTCTCTCCTGGTATGTACTTATAAAGAAGCAATATATATATGACTCAGATCTTTGATTAATAGACAATAGTTTATTTGGGTTTCTGACTTTATGTTATTTGTAGATTGGAGTTATAGCAAGCAATGCAGCGTTACTGCCTGCTCAGGTTTACTGGCACACTGTCTTACCCAATACTCATATGCCCACTGCCATAACTGATCTTTTAAGCTCTGGTCAACTCTCTCTCTCTCACTCTCTACCTTTAAAAATTATCAAATAGTGCAACTGTTAGTAACATTGTACTGTTTATCAAATCTCACATTGTAAGAATATACTCAAAATATACACACTGCGTAGCATGTGTACTCAAGAGAATATACTCAAAATAATAATACAAATTCTTAATATATATTGTGTTAAAACCATTGCTGCCAAAGTCAGTGGCGGAGCTAGGATTTGAGCCAGGGGTAGGCAATAATCGGATTCGGGTTCGAAAAAATTAACGGTTCGGGTTTGAAAAAATTAACGGATTTGGGTTTGAACGAAAAATTAACGGAGCTTCTTCCAGAGACAAAGGCGGAGCTTCTTCTTCCAGAGGTAGTCGGTTCTTCACTTCTTCTGCTTCGCCTCTCCTCTCTGTCTCCGCGAGTTTTTTTTTTTTTTTTGTTTTCTCGTGACTTCGCGCAGCGCAGGCGCTGAGGCGCAGGGCAGGGGTAGGCAAAGCCCAAAATCAGGGGTAGGCAAAGTCCAAAAAATACCGGTCTAAAAGAAATAAAAAATTTCCAGGGGTAGGCAAGTGCCTACCCCTGAGCCCATGTAGCTCCGCCACTGGCCAAAGTGCCTTATTAGTACCTGATATTGTCACTGGATTAATGTCGGTATATATATACATATATTGAGATTGAACTTGCTAATTTTTTTTTAGTATTTATTGAATAAAGCATTGGTAGATAACAATACCAAATAACATATATATACAGTTTGGATTCTGGACCTATAGGTATCCACACAATCAAGGGTAGAGGCAGACTTTCAAGCTATGATGGTTAAATACATATTGAAATCAATTATATAAAATTTCATGTTTTACGGTACCTATGACATTTTATTATAGACTATATAGCAGAATCATGACTAAGCACGTGAATTTTAAAAATAAACAGTGGCAATTGACCCCATTCATCCTTATTGAATCCGCCTCTGCACACAATAATCTAAATTATTGTGTCTTTTATTAAATCCTTACCAGAAAAACTAAAACGACAAACAAAGTTTTTGCCTTACTAAAATATTGAATCTTATTCTGATTGCAAACCCCTCATTCCATAAACAGACACCGTCATGGATTCCAAAAACAAGGGTGGGGTCCGCGTTGTTGCTGGAAAAGGAACTCCGGGTGGCACAACTGTGGGTGAAGTTAAGTCCTCAATTGTTCTAGGTCCCTTGGTTTACACTTCAGCTGCCACCGAAAAGCAGCTGCACGATAATCGTCAGAGTAACTTGTTTTTCTTAGAACAAGATCTGCATCCTGGTTCCAAGATGAACATGCAATTTGAGAAAACATATGCCACTGCCAAGTTTTTGCCGAGAAGTGAGGCTGAGTCAATCCCATTTTCTTCGAAGAAATTACCAGAGATAATTAGCCGGTTCTCAGTTCTGCCTGGTTCTGATGGGGAGGAAGCAATGAAGGAGACTCTGAGACAGTGTGAGGATCCAGTGTTGAAGGGGGAGAAGAAGATGTGTGCCACTTCTCTTGAATCAATGGTGGATTTTACTGTTGCCAATCTCGGCACAAGAAATGTCGAAGCGGTAATCCCAGTACTTCTGACTTCTTGCTCTAAAATACTGGTTTTAATCCTTATATATCTTTAATCTTGACATATTGTTTCGTAAAATGGCATCACTTACCAGAAAATTATATTAATGTTATTTAAGCTTATCATGTACGAAAATTAAGTTTGTGGTTTATTAGTATTCTTGTGATGCTTAGTGATTTTGAAGCAAATTATTCAACATAGCTTGGTCGAACACACGTTCTTAATTTTATATTGTTTCCTGTGATAGGTATCAACGACAGTTCATTCTAAAGATGAGACACCGAGGGAAGAGTACACAATTGTGGCTTCAGGGGTAAAAAACTTGGCACAAGATGAGCTTGTAGCATGCCATCAGCAAACATATGCGTACGCTGTGTTTTACTGCCACCTGGTAAACTCAACCAAGGGTTACACGGTGAAGATGACAGGCAAACACGGGACGGTGGTCGATGCTGTTGCGGTATGCCATGCCAACACATCAGCATGGAACCCGAACCATGTTGCATTTAAACTGCTGAATGTAAAACCTGGTACTGTACCGGTGTGTCATTTCTTGCCCCAAGATCATGTTGTATTTAGTCGCAATAACTAGACTACAATGACTACTGTTGGGTTAAAACAGTATATATATACACTACACTACAATGCTATATATATTTGTATGGGTGTGCTTTAATTTTGTTCCTCCTCTATGAATATGTTAGGTTTCTGATTTGAATAAAGTTGGATATATGTGAGCTCACTAGTGGAAAAACACACATCAGAATCGGTTATTTACACACATCAGGAGCGGACCTAGAGGCGATACAAATGTGGAAACTATTATGTATCGGTTAAAGAGCCGATACTAAAAGTTTGAATTAGTATCGGTTATTGTAAATAACCGACACTAATTTGTAATTTTTTTTTTTTGGTGGTCAATAATTAATTTGCCACAATCACAAACAAAATAATTATCAAAATAATATTCAACAATCATGATTTCAACAATTAATCAAACTATATCAGCCATGTCAGTTAACAAAATAATAACAACGAATTATCAAAATATCACAATTACATAGAATCATCTAATTAGCATTTGTACACTAATTTACAACTATATCAAATATTTCATAAAGAAACAGTTTAGAACAAATCTAAAACGACCAAAAGTGCCTGAACTGAAGCTTCTTTACTGAAAGAAAAGTTTTAATCATTGAACCTTTTTAAGGTTTGGTCCAAATTTCCTCATGAGATTATCAGCTCTTAATTGATGACATTGCAAAGAACCAAAATAAAAGGGAACTAATAAACAATTATACACCACTATTGTTATATATATAAATTGATTTTATATTGGTATGCTCTCAAGTGTACAGTTCTACCTGGGCACAACAGAAAAATTCTGGTATAGTTGGTATGCTCTCAAGTGCATAAGAACAATGGTATTAAATCCTATACCAGTACACTTTTTGAACCCTTCTTTGTGATTTATCTAGCTACTTGGTCATTTTGAGAGTTCATTGTATGATTTTACAAAGAGGAGTTCGATCTATTACTCTACCAATTTTCATGAATTTTGGGGATCCATTTTTATGCCTAAAGATTGTGCAAAGTCAGGGCTAAAAGCAAAAAAGCTACGAACTTGAACTATGCAGTTTTCATTTTAAGGTAAGTGCTACCTTTAGAAAATCATTCTGAGAGATCTACTAAACCGAATTTAGTGTTCTTTATATCAAAATGCTCAGGAGATGACATTCTACATGCTGGTAAAATTTCATGAATTTTGGGGCTTCCTAGCTGTAACAGACAGGGGCTTGAATGCAGGGGTAAATCTGGAACAACAAGGGTATTTTTACTGGTTTTTCAATATTTCAAAAACTGAACTTTGAAATTCAATATAGAATCAAAGAAAAATCCAAATAATATGAAATTTATGTCCATTTTATGTATTTTGAAGTCCTTTACATGATTGCGTTGTTCTTTTTGTATTTTGGTCTTTTTAATAGTTCATTGGGACAGAGGTCATTTCTGAAGTTCTTGAGGTACATCATTGTACTAGCAGCAATTTTTGTACCAGCAACAAAAAAAAAGATAGAATTGCTTGTCTCGGCACATTAATTATTGCCGCTCAATGCAAAATAACCAAACAAAATCAGTAAAGTGCGGGGCACACAATATGACTTCTTAAAGAACTCACGATTTTCAGGAGGAGCCGGTACCAAGGTGGCTGCCTCGCCTCACCTCACCCGAGAAAGCCCAGTCGGAGTCGGAGTCGGAGTCTCTGTTGAGAAAAAGGGACTAATCGGATCCAATTACCCTCAGATCCATTTAGGATATCCATCATAGGGTTTTTGATGTATAAAAAAAGAGTTACTGATTATTAGATAAAAGCAACTCAATCTTTATGTACATTTTTATTAGTTACCGTTTTGTACTTTGTATAGGGTCAGAGGTTAGGTAAATAGGCAGCAAATAGGCAACCGTTAGTTTTTCACTTTATTTTCAGCTTAAATAGCCCACTGTAACATGAAAACAGTAATAGAAAATAATCACTTTTCTCATTCAAATCTCTCTGTTTCAGATTCATAAAATCTTCATGGTATCAGAGCAGGATTAAAATCCTGACTCAACGCAAAGAAAACAAACCAGTAGCAGTACCAGCAACTGCAAACCAGGAAAAGATTGCAATGTCAAAAAACCATGAAAAACTTACAGGAGTGATGCTCAATGGTAAAAATTACCATGTGTGGGCAAGACAGGTTATCTTTGCCTTAAGCGGCTGAGAAAAAAGTGATCACATCAACCCAGAGAACAGGGCTCCCAAGCTATCAGAGTCTCCAACTGAACCCAAAAAAAAAGGCATTAGCAAAATGGAAAGTAAGCGATCATACCGTGATCACTTGGTTACTCGCAACAATGGAACCACAGGTATCCGACTTACTTTCATACAAGGATACCGCATTAGAAATTTGGCAAAGAGCTGAAAAACTATATGGCCACAAGAAAAATTATGCCCATATCTATCAAATTCAACGAGAAATGCAACAAGCAAAACAACAGTAAGGTCCAACCAGCCATGAATCTGTTTGGATTTCTCCAAAAGAAAAAAGATGAAATTAGGGTTTATCGACCTCCTACCACTGACCTTGCTGAAATCCAAAAAACGAGAGGAGCAAGACGAGGTCTTTCAATTTCTAGCCTGCCTCGACTCGCCTTATGATGCTGTGAGATCACAGATTCTCCTCCTAGCCAAAAATTCCATCTCCAGATGAAGTGGCTTCAATGGTATAAGGAGAAGAAACAAGAAGAGAGGTAATGGGCTCACAGCAACCTGAAAACCCAGAATCAAAGGGATTTATTGTCGCCGTTGGCAGACCGAACCTAACCCTAGCTATCGGGCGGAGGTGAGAGGAGACCAAGCGGCCGAGAAGTGTGAACATTGTAGGAGAGAGGGCATCGCAAGGAGGCCTGCTGGTTTCTCAACCCTCACCTCAGACCGAAGTGGCACAAGAAGGGAGGAGATCGGAACAGTGGCGGCTACGGTGGGTTTGAGAAGAAGGGATTTTTGGCGGAAATAACAGAGGGGAGCGGAAGGGCTAAACGGGTTGAGTCTGACCCGGGTCCGAAAGAAATAACAGGCTTAAACTCCTCCAGTTCGGATCCTATGCGGTTGGTTGCTCCAACAGCTTACTGCCATGATGAATCAAAAACAAGAAAATACAAAGACCTCTGGTATGATTTGTGTCTCAATTTTTCTATTTTTCCAAAAAATTCTAGATGGATATTGGATTCGGGTGCAACTGACCATATGACCGGTAATATAAATTTATTGACCTCATTTAGAAAATATGAAACCAAACAATTTGTTACGGTTGCAAATGGTGATAAAATGGAAATTCTTGGAGAGGGTTCAATAAATATTTTTTCAAAAATAATTCAAAATGTCTTGTATATAAAAGATTGCTCATCAAATCTATTATCCATTAGTAAATCACAAAAGAGTTGAATTGTGAGCTTATTTTTTTGACAAAAAAATGTGATTTTTCAGGATCGGATAACAAAGATTATAATTGGTGAAGGATTTTTAGAAAATGGGCTTTATATTTTGAATGAAGAAAAATTCAACCTCAACATAACCAAAAATGAAGAATTAAGCATAATTTGGCATAGAAGAATTGGGCATCCTTCAGACTAGATTTTAAAGAGTCTTTTAAATTTTCAAAATTACATAATAGTAATTGTGAGACATGTAAGCTAGGAAAACATACTAGATTACCTTTTAATCTATCAAGTTGTAAAAGCGAAAAAAACCCTTTGATTGGTTCATTCGGATGTATGGGGGCCCCGCCCCAATTAATTCTCTTAAATGGATATAAATATTTTGTTATATTTATTGATGATTTTTCTAAAACAACTTGGGTTATATTGACTAAGAAATAAAAGTGAAGTATTCTCACAATTTCTAGATTTTTATAACTTCATAGAAAACCAATATGAAGCAAAAATTAAAACTTTTAGATCCGATAACGGAATGGAATTTATAAACCAAAATTTTTTAAAATTTTTTAAAGAAAAGAGAATTTTACATCAAACAACATGTGTTTATACACACCAACAAAATGGTGTCTCCGAAAGAAAAAATAGACACTTGCTTGAAATGACTCGAGTACTCTTATTTAAAATAATGTACCAAAATTTATTGGTCGGATGCCATTCTAACCGCAACATATTTGATAAATAAATTGCCAAGTGCTAATTTGGATTATAGAGCCCATTAGAAATTCTTTATCAAGAAAAACTTAATATTGAGCATTTGAGAATATTTGGTTGTACATGTTATGTACACAAAAATAACACAAGACCAAGTTGGATTATACCTCTATTAAGGCTATTTTCTTGGGTTATTCATCACAAAAAAGGGATATAAATGTATGACCCTAAGGAGAAAAAAAATTGTACATTTCTAGGAATGTAACTTTTTTAGAAAAATGAGCCCATATTACAAAGAAAAAATTCATGAGAATTATTAGAGAATCCTTCAAGGAAATTACACCACCTCAATTCAATCCATCAATAGAAGAGGTAAGACCAATGGGAATTGAAACTCCAACCGAAAATGAACGTGAAAGTGAAAATGAGGAGGAAATAGAAGAAATTTCCTCAAATAGAGGAGATCAAATCATAGAAGAAACACCAATAAGAAGGTCAGATCCGAACAACACAACCCTTCAACCAGGTTAAAGGATTTTATAACCTACAAGGTACAATATCATATCCAGATTTTATTACATATGGTAATTTTTCCTCCAACCATAGAACTTTCTTGACCTCAATTGAAAAAGAACAAGAACCAAAACAATTATGAAGAGGCCCACAAAAAATCCCGTATGGAACAATGCCATGAAAGAGGAATTAAGAGCTCTTGAAAACAAATGACACTTGGGTAATCGTTCAATTATCAAAAAATAAAAAACCCGTAGGATGCAAATGGGTATACAAAATTAAGTATAAAAGCGATGGTACAGTGGAACGGTACAAGGCGCGCTTGGTTCCTAAGGGTACACACAAACATACGGTATAAATTATTATGAAATATTTGCACCCGTTGCAAAAATGAACACCGTAAGAATTTTATTTTCCGTTGCGGTAAACCAAGGGTGGAAATTGTACCAAATTGATGTTAAAAATGCATTTCTTCAAGAAACACTTGAAGAAGAGATATATATGACATTACCACCCGGTTACAAAAAAGACCAAAATTGTGATTTAATTAGCTTGCAAATTAAAGAAGTCAATCTACGGGTTGAAGCAATCTCCAAGAGCATGGTATGAAAAAATTAAGCTCTTATTTAATTTCGTGTAATTTTAAAATTAGTAATGCTGACCACTCACTATTTGTCAAAATTGAAGAAGAAAATACCACTATTGTTTTAGTATAGTGGATGATATATCATTACCGGAAACAATCTAGAGAACATTAAAATAATAAACTTCAATTAAAAGAAAATTTTGACATTAAAGACTTAGGCCATTTAAAATATTTTTTGGGGATAGAAAGTAGCATAATTCAAGCAAGAACAAAACATGGTGGCACGATCAAGTGCCAAGGCGGAAGATCGTGCCATTGCGTTCAATCGCTAGTGAATAACATGGATCAAACAACTCCTTGAAGATATTGGAATTAAAATTCACGAACCAATGGAAATGTTTTGTGATAATCAAGCGGCACGGCACATTGCAATCCAACCCGGTATTTCATGAAGACAAAGCATACGAGGTGGATTGTCATTTGTATTCAAGAAAAAATTCAAGCCAAAAGAAATAGAAACACCCTATGTACGAAGTGAAGACCAATTGGCAGATATATTCACCAAGGGTGTAGATCCGAAACCGTTTGAAAATAATACGAGCAAGTTAGAGTTAATCAACATCTACAACCCTAGCTGGAGGGAGTGTTGAGAAAAAGGGACTAATCGGATCCAATTACCCTCAGATCCATTTAGAATATCCATCATAGGGTTTTTGATGTATAAAAAGAGAGTTACTGATTATAGATAAAAGCAACTCAATCTTTATGTACATTTTTATTAAGTTACCGTTTTGTACTTTGTATAGGGTCAGAACTTTGTATAAGGTCAGAGGTTAGGTAAATAGGCAGCAAATACGCATCTGCTAGTTTTCACTTTATTTTCATCTTAAATAGCCCACTGTAACATGAAAACAGTAATAGAAAATAATCACTTTTCTCATTCAAATCTCTCTGTTTCAGATTCATAAAATC